>CAUYSK010001653.1:0-99674 GCA_963575035.1 Avahi laniger | reverse complement strand
ATTCACTCACAGAAAGCAGCTAGACTTGCTCCAATTTACAGGATAGCACAACTTTTGGGAGGAAAGCTGCAGGCAATGTGTGTGCTCAAACAGCCTTAAGAAAGCAGAATTCTCTGCATTATAAGATTTCCCCTTGGCCGGGCGCGGTGGCTCACGCCTGTAATCCTAGCACTCTCGGAGGCTGAGGTGGGTGGATCGTTCTGAGCTCAGGAGTTCGAGACCAGCCTCAGCAAGAGCGAGACACCATCTCTACCAAAAATAGAAAGAAATTAATTGGACAGCCAAAAATATATATAGAAAAAATTAGCCGGGCATGGTGGCTCATGTTTGTAGTCCCAGCTGCTTGGGAGGCTGAGACAGTAGGATTGCTTGAGTTCCAGGAGTTTGAGGTTGCTGTGAGCTAGGCTGACGCCACGGCACTAACTCCAGGCAAGACATTTACACTCTGTCTCAAAAAAAAAAAAAAAAAAAAAAAAAGATTCTGGAACATTGAAGAACTGTGGCTTTATACGAATTTTAAATGTTTTGAGTAAATCCAGGACAGGAGATGAGATAACTAATTTTGACCATACTAGATCTTAGACCACAAGAATGACAGGTGTGAAGCCCTGGAACAACTTCTCAAGCTGGAGTTTCAGACTCAACAGCTTTTTGTGATTTTGCTGAAATAACTTTTCACTTATATTCATAGGGTTGAGATGCTAGAAACCAAATAGTATATTTGGATTTGTGAATTTAAAAGTTAGTCCACACCTCAACTGCTCACTGAATCCCGTATGTAAATATGCATTGAAAGAGTGGTCCCTTCATAGTTTTTTTTTGTTTGTTTGTTTGTTTTTTGAAACAGAATCCCGCTCTGTTGCCCTGGCTAGAGTGAGTGCGTGGCATTAGCCTAGCTCACAGCAACCTTAAACTCCTGGGCCTCCCAAGTAGCTGCGACTACAGGCATGTGCCACCATGCCCAGCTAATTTTTTCTATATATTTTTAGTTGTCCAGATAATTTCTTTCTTTTTTTTTTAGTAGAGATGGAGTCTCACTCTTGCTCAGGCTGCTTTCGAACTCCTGAGCTCAAATAATCCGCCCGCCTCGGCCTCCCAGAGTGCTAGGATTACAGGCGTGAGCCACTGCTCCCGGCCTGTCCCTTGATAATTTGAATAGGAATATCTAGGAGGAACCTGAGGTCTCAGCCTCTAGCAACTCTTCTGACATGCTTTGCACTGTATGTTCTTCATTTAAGGACATATACTAGATGTTGGCAATATATGAAATTCAAACTTGAGTGTCAACTTTTCTTGGAACATGGCCAGATGTATTTGTGTGTTATCTGACTGCTTTTGCACTGCAGTGGCAGAGTTGAAAATGCGGCAGATACCACATTGCCCACAGAACCTGCCAACTCCTGATGTGAGAGTTCCTTCCCTTTTCTGAAAAAAGTGGACTTTGCCTTGCAGGACGAAGCTTACTCTGCCAATTCCCCGTGCCTCGTTGTTGCCAGTTTGGTAAGAGTAATCTACACTAAAACTGTCTGAGATGGGATTGCTGATTTAGGATAGAGTATAGATATCACAGAGCATTGCAAAGATTAGTAATATGTCAAAACTTCTGGGAAATACTTGTGAAAATGATTTTTGAGGGTGTTGACCTACAGTCAGTTTGTACTTAGTATGCTAATAATACCCAGAAGTGGTTATGATTTTATAAGTTAGCTGCATTGGCTCATCATCCACGACTAGATCCAGCACTGGCCCATGACAGAGTTAAGAACAAAAGGCAGAAGCTTTAATATAGAAGGAAGAATTGTAATGCTTTGTAACATCATACCAGATTGGATCTATTATGTGTTCCCATGACCCTAAACCTTTACCTTCACCAAGGCCCAGAAAAAAATGTATTATTGAAAGTATTAGCTGCTCTCTGTAGGCTGGGAATGTGGGTGGGAGCAATTATAATTCAAATCCATCATCTCTGGGAGAATACTATTCTGTCAGAAGACTGGTCATGGCCCTTAACAACTAGACTAGGTTGATTTGGTTAGTATAAGGAGGTGGGTTTGGCGTGGTAATCAGGTCTTCATTTGATTCTTATTCGTGAATTGTAAAAATGGAATTCAACCCATGTTTGTATTATAAAACCAAAGGATCTGATATAACAGGCATCATGAGAGAGTCACAGCCATTTGCCCAATTTGCATACTTGTTCCAGAGAGCCAGTGTCCCTTGAATTAGCCACAGGCCATGTACTATTGAAAAGATATAATGTGAACCTCTTTTCTGTCAGTTTTGGGTGCTGTACTCATAACCTAACTACCTCTATTTGGAGGCTATTGAATAATAGCTCTGACCTCATGGATCATATCCTGTGATCTGATGGACCAAATGCACTTGCGACGCAAGGCTTATGGACTGTTGAGTCTCATCCAGTTCTTTGCCAGAGCATCAAGTCTAGGAGGCAGTTTGTGCTACATGTAACTTACCACACAAATTTAACAGTACCTTCATGGGTCTGTACCTTTCTCGAGGCAAAGAGGCCACTGTGACCTCAGATGTCGTGACAATGTCACGTGCCTACTAAAGTTTATAAATGCATACAGACCGTGGTTTGCATGCCACCGTTTAAGTCACAGTGTATGCAAGATGTCAGTTTTAAGACTTGTGGGGAAGGTTGATGAATCAGTTTAGACTCCAAATCGTGCATTAAAAGCAGAGCCATCAGTGGACAGCACCCTTAGTAAAAGGATGAAATCGGAAAAGTCCATCCACAAACAAAAGGAAAGGACAAGGAGACTTGTACTGGGCGCTACATGTAAAGTATTGTTTATGTTTGTGATATGCTCTGTTTTCAGGTACCAATTCACATCTGCAAGTCCAGCAACATTCAAACAAATTAGCATCACTGGTTCCACGCTTGTGATACTCTGACATGGGCATATGCCAAGTCAAACTGTCAGAGTGAACACTTCATTCAGGCTGCACAGGATTTCCACAGGCAGAGCTCCATGGAATAGAGCTGAAAAAACATGAGAGGAGTATACAGTTAGTAACTGTTCCATGGCAATCATTGGTTACTCCCCAGAATATCCTTTACTTGCTAAGAAACCCACGCATTTATTTGGTATTGAGGTAATAATAATATCCACAAGAAGGGTGGGAAACACCATTTCCCTTTGCTTCTGATTGGTTTAGGAGGAGTCAGGTATCTGAGTTCCTGCCAATGATATAAAATTGAAGTCTGCTGGTGATTTTCCAAGAGTAGTTTGTTGCTTTTTAAATTTATTTTTGTTAAGAGACAGGGTCTCACTTTGTCACCCAGGGTGGAGGGCAGTGGTGGGATCACTGCAGCCTCAAACTCCTAGGCCCAGGCAACCCTCCCACCTCAGCCATTCGATGGCTGGGACTAGAGGCAGGAGCCACTGTGCCCAACATCCAGGAATAGTATTATTCCTTGATAGCAATATGTGCAAAATTGTTTTCATTTCTCCCTGCCTTTTTATATTGATGCGTGATGATGTGATTGGCTTGTTACCAAAATGGGAGACATCCCACACTGAGAATAGCAGTAGGGAAAAGTGGCAAAGTCCTGGGTTCTTGAAAACAATTGAGTTGCTGATGCAACCCTAGAATTACTTTCTTCCAAACTTAGTGTAAAAAAATGTACTTAGTCTTTTTACCACTTTTAGTTGAGGATTCTTTTACTTGCATTTAAAAGTATTCAGAAATAGAAGTGGAATCAAGAAACAGAAGCAGGCCGGGCGCGGTGGCTCATGCCTGTAATCCTAGCACTCTGGGAGGCTGAGACGGGTGGATCACTCAAGGTCAGGAGTTTGAGACCAGCCTAAGCAAGAATGAGACCCGTCTCTACTAAAAATAGAAAGAAATTATCTGGACAACTAAAAATATATATATAGAAAAAATTAGCCGGGCATGGTGGTGCATACCTGTAGTCCCAGCTACTCGGGAGGCTGAGGCAGGAGGATCGCTTTAGCCCAGGAGTTTGAGGTTGCCGTGAGCTAGGCTGATGCCATGGCACTCTAGCCAGGGCAAGAGAGCCAGACTCTGTCTCAAAAAAAAAAAGAAACAGAAGCATTTTAACTCTAAGAAAGTCAGAAAATAATACTGAGTGTTTAAAATTATTACAAATGTAATAATTTTGTTACATGAAGAAGACATGTAGAAGACAACATTAGGAAACAAGTATATTTGTTGACATGATAGCTCGACCTTCCATGGGAAGTGTAGTCCATACATAATGGGTAACACCTTAAGTTCAATGTTCCTTTACTCTTCCTGTGATCACGAAAGGAATGTGTCTTGTTATCACTTTTAACTAGCTATATTGGGTTGGTTTTGTGTCTATGTAGCATTTTTCTGATTCTCATTTAGCTGGCTCAGCTCTGTATTATTTGAAATACTGAAGGGCATTTTTGGAACCCAGAGGGTCCCCATTGCTGTGGGATCTGTGACTGTTGTGGCATGTCGTCCTCTTCTCCTGGGGCCATTACTTTTACATCGTGTAATTAATGAAAACCACAGACACACACTGTGCATATGGCATAACCCTAATTGTGGTGTGGATCTGTATCTTCACTCAGATGGGCATCAATTATCAACTTGTGACAAAAGAATGGAAAGAACTAAAAAAGGTAAAGGAAGGAAAACAAATGTGTTATTAGAAAGTAAAAAAACAAAACAAAACAAAAGCCATCCTCTGAGTAGAGGGGTACTAGAGGAGTTCCCAAGGGAAGAGTCAGTTCTGGGATCCTGGGGCTAGTGGTCTAACAGGTACTCTTGACCTAAGATCATTGAAAATATTATTTCTACTGGCAAAGATTCTGTCAGTATTTTTAAGGAAAATGATCCCATATGTTCATTGCTTAAATTTTTGTTTAATAGTCTGAATTAACTATGCCATATATTTTGAGTAAAGGTTGAAAGAAGGAAATGGCTTTTGATTTCATTTTTAAATATTGCCAGTTAATATTGTCTTGAAGATATTTCTTCAGGTTTAGTGTGAAAAATGTAGGGCACACCTTAGTTTAAAAAAAAATACTTTTTTTTTCTAGTTTAAGAACATCATATTAAAAGTAAAAGGAAAATAACAGCTCACTTTTTGTCCCAAGTATAAAATTTAAAATAAATCCTTCTCTATTGCTGCTTATCAGATATCATCACTGGAGGTTTTAAGGATGGGGATATTAGTTGAAAGTCTGATATTTTATAATTGAATTGTTCTCTTCCAATTTTACATGCTTGAGCAGACTTCTCAGTAGCAACAAGAAAAATCAGAAGATTATAGGATGTCTTCAATGTGCTGAAATAAAATATTTACCTAGAATCAAGGGATTGTTCACAAACCAAGGAGAATAATTTTTTTTTTTTTTTTTTGAAACAGAGTCTCACTCTTTTGCCCGGGCTAGAGTGAGTGCCATGGCATCAGCCTAGGTCACAGCAACCTCAAACTACTGGGCTCAAGCTATCCTTCTGCCTCAGCCTCTCGGGTAGCTGGGACTACAGGCATGCACCAACATGCCCGGCTAATTTTTTCTATATATTTTTAGTTGTCTGATTAATTTCTTTCTATTTTTAGTAGAGATGGGGTCTCGCTCTTGCTCAGGCTGGTTTTCAACTCCTGAGCTCAAACAATCCGCCCGCCTCGGCCTCCCAGAGAGCTAGGATTACAGGCGTGAGCCACCGCGCCCGACCGAGAATAATATTTTTAACAAAACATTTAATACTAAGAAAGTTTGAAACAGTCAACAAATAAGAAGTCATACTTGGGCAAATCTGAACAAACAGACTAAGGAAAATGATAACGTGTAATTTGAGAGTACAAAAATACGGAACTAAACCCCAGAAGACAATAGTGTGTAACATTGGAAGAGGACAATTTAATTATTTGTAGGAGAACAGAGATACTGTTTATCCCACATGACAAGGCATTAGACAGGGGGACCTACTTTACCACAAATAAAATGCAGTAGTAGTCCCATGACCAAGGGATCTCCTGGTCATACCTCACAGACACGCATCCCCTAGGAGCTGCTGGAGTGACAGCAGTGGCTTCCTTCTGAAGCAGTGCTGAAGAACCAGCTTAGAGAAAACAATTGACTACCACAGAGCACCGTCCTCCAAGATGCAGTTTTGGAATCAAAGACCTTGATGTGGTCCTGATTCCTCAGCAGGAAGAATACCTCTGTCCAGGAACCAAGGAGTCGGAGCAGGATTGGCCCCGCTTAACATCACTCCCAGTGAGCCACTTGGAGTTTTGTCCTTTGTGTTCCTGTAAATCTGGGCTTTGTGGGACTAGAGATCCCAGTCCTCAAAGGGTACACACTTTGGTGGGGGGGATACAGCAAGATTCCCACTGAAATATAAACCGTGGATACTGCCTGGACACTGGAGAGTCTGAGAACCAGCAGACAAGGAGAAAATGACCCTGATCATCATGATAAAAAACTGTTACACGTGGAGGTCAAGGAGAAACTTGCACATAAGTGGCCTACCTGCATGCTCTTTGTGCTCCCTTGCCCGGCCGTGATAAATGGACAAGGCTGCCACCCCGGCCTAGGAAGGGAGTGGTGACCGGGTGCTCATATCCATAAGGGGTGAGTGTTAACCGACCAGATAAGCCACGGGGGCTTGAGGAGAGGGTGGCTGAGAGGGAGGGGAATCTGGAGTAGCAGAAGAGGGAGATCAGTACTGGTTGTGGCTCCAAGCAGCAGCAGGGGCTGTAGTTCACTTTACTGACCTTTCCCTTCTAAGTGTTCCCAGGAAGAGAGGCCCACTGGAATCCCAGAGGAGCTGCTCTCCATTTTACATAAAGTGGGTGACAAGTGGATCCAAGGCACAGAGGATGGATTGGAGTCGACACACGGCACCCAGATTCTTCTCTAATTAAGGAGTTACTGCTCCAACTTTTGTGAAGGATGTCAGTAGACAGACTCAAGCTGTCAGCTCCTTAAAATCCTTTGTGGGTTTTCCTCAGTTGCAGAGAGCCACTTGGCACAAGAGCATGCTCCTCCTCGGGTGCCCTACATCCAGTGACTGACTGCAGCCCTTGTGTAAAGGACCAGCCCTTTGGGCCCACCGTGGGTGGGGTTGGCCAAGGCTTTGCAAGCCTGCCTTGCAATTCAGGTTCCTCCTCTGCCCAGCTGGCTTCCTCCATTCCTCAGGAGTTTACCTTGAGTAAGTACCTTGCAGGCTGAACTCTGTCTCAGCATCTGTTTCTGGAGATTTTAAGTTGCAACAGAAGAGGAAATAAAATATATTCATGTTGCTGCACATTTTTATAAAAACAGTAGATGGGTGGATAAACCAGTAACTATGAGCTTGGTTCCCTGGAGGGGATGGGTGAGGAGTGGGTAGGAAGGCAGGTGACGGACTGGGGAGTGACAACTGTCTGAGAACACTTCTGCCTGTTCTCCTCATCCAGCACTTTGATTGTATGTCCTCATTAACATAAGGAGCTGTAAGCAAGTACTGAATGCTAGTTAGGTGGTTTGTTTTTCACAGTGGTATTGGTAGGCAATTCTGAAACTGGTGTGTATTACAGGACTAAACAGTGGAAAGTGGGAGCCAGGTTGCTCACTCTCAGTGAAGAAAATATGGAAAGGGGAACGCCGTGCTGTTGGACTGGAATTGGAAGTATCAATATGAACTCATGAGTGTGTTTGTGTGATGATGTATATACAGACTTGTCCATATATTTCCTAGCACTGTCTCCTGAGAGAGCCAAGAAGCAGTTACATCCAGTAAAAACAAGCATACCCGCTGCTTATATATTGTCTATTTATCACTCTCCACTAAAAGGAACTGGGGCTTTTTGGAGAAATGGCTGATTCTGGGGCTGGAGCTAGGAAAATACAAGATGAAATTGAAACATCTTTCTGTGCAAAAAAATAAAGAAGTGCTCAAAAAATTATGGGATTCAGCACAGCAACTTGAGGAGCTCTATGGCCCCACTCCCCAGTAAAACTGGATAATATTTACAGTCCCTGGAAATGGTACAAGGACATACATCAAAAGAAGAAACATTTATTCAAGGAAACCTACCAAAACTTGTCATAAATAGTGAAAGAGCCTGCATGCGGTGGCTCACAACTGTAATCCCAGCACTCTGGAAGGCCAAGGCGGGAGGATCCCTTGAGGTCAGGAGTTCCAGACCAGCCTGAGCAAGAGCGAGACCCTGTCTCTACTGGAAATAGAAAAATTAGCAGAGTGTGGTGATGCCCACCTTTAGTCCCATCTACTTGGGAGGCTGAGGCAGGAGGATCACTTGCGCCCAGGAGCTGAAGTTTGCAGTGAGCTATGGTGATGCCATTGCCCAGGTGACACTCTTGCCCAGGTGACAGAGTGAGACCCCGTCTCAAAAACAAAAACCAATAAACAGTGAAAGTGTGTGGCATCTGAGTAATCTCACTCCCTCCTTCTTCCCAGCTCATCATGATGGAAACTCTCTTCAGATGTGTGCAGACAGAAACACAGAACTTCAACTCAGCTCCCAGTTAAGGGCTGCAGTTCTTCCTAGAAGAGGCAGGATGTCAGCATTTCTCACCCTGTGCCTCCTCCCAACTACCTGTTACAGAGGCCAAGTTCCACCTGAGTGTTGCCAGGAGGTGGGAGCTCTCTTCTTCCACCCAGCCCCCACCCATGGAACGGAGGCTCAGCTTGGGGGCATGGCATGATGAGAACTCAGGGGCAACACTGCCCTCAGCTCACTGAGCAGAGATTTCATACTAGGAGAGGCAAACAATACCAGAGGCTGTCACCTGTTCCCTCCCACCCCTCTGCTGAGTGTTCAGCTCCTAAAGCGGGGATATCAATCAAAGAGTGTAGCTGGGCCCTTGAGAATTTAGTACCCTGGCATTTTTAATGACTGACATGATGTGAAATTGAACTAGGCCCTTGGTTGTTTGACCACGTTAACGACCTGCTGCCCAATACCCTTTGTTCTCACAGTAATCATTAATTGCTGGGGTAGTGTCTTTTTGTCATATAGTAGGAGACAAGTCCAGGGTCACGAGAAAAATTAGAGTTTGTTTTGCAGAAGGAATGGATGCCTTGAGGAAATCAGCTGCTGATGGTTATCAGTTTTGTGCTCAAGATGCTATCTGAGACTGAGGAAACACAAACTTCACTGTCGGTCCCCTGAGACTTCCCCTCCCTTACCCACCACATAAAACTTTCCCATTTCCTATTTGCAGGAAGACAGATATAAGAGATTTTCTCTCCTGTCTTCTGACTTTGGTCAAATCAAACTTTTCTCCGTCTTCAAGTACCAGTGTCACAGTGTTTGGCTTTAGCTGCATGTTGGCTTCACAAACCTGATTTTGAGGTTCTGCAACAAGAGAACAAGTCAGTGTCCCCATCACCAGCTCCAGAGCTGTGACTCAGAAATTTTGCCCAAGGGGATCCAAGCTCTTCCCAAAGGAACTCACTTCATGGGCAACAGAGTGTGGGGAATTTCAGCCTAGCAGCATTCTCAAATTGAGGTTGTGGTTAAATGAAATGGATAGGAGACTGTTGATTCATTGGAGATATAAGTTAAATCATAGACTGGATTGTTTATCAGAGGAAACCAGATAGAGAGACAGCTAAGAAAAGCCTTCCTGGGGTCATAATAAATCTCACTGTCCTCAAATACTATCCTTGTAAAATGGTGCAAATTTAATCGAATCAGTCTGTGGAACAAATTATGCCCCAGGGCATTCTTGATGACAGCAGAGCAATTAGCCAGCGATTAGTGGGGCTTAACAGCTATGAGAGAGGACCCTGCCACAACCACTGTCATCACAGGGTGACTGCACATGACCGTCTGAGGGTCGACGTCAGAGGCTTCACACAGTGGGACAGAAATAGTTTCACTAAAATAATCCAGCCAGTCACTAAGCAAACAGTCAAATAATAATAATAATAATGGCTCCCTAAAGGGAGAGGACCAGTATGCAGTCACTACTTTATCTAAAATGTCCGGTTTCAAAAAATTTACGAGACAAAGAACGAGAGAGGATAGTGTGACCCATATGTGAAAAAAATAGCAGGTATCAAAAATCATCTGTAATTTTAAAAATAAAATAAAACAAAACTTCCCGTAAGAGTGACCACATGGCAGATTTACCAACGACTTCAAAGCCGCCATGATAAATGTATAGAAAGAAATAAAGGAACCCATCTTTAAAGAAGTCAAGGAAAGTGAAGACAACGTTTCATCAAATAGGAACTAGTTATTAAGAAATTTATAACAGGAAAATTTAAAAAGAACCAAGTGGAAATTCTGGAGCTAAATTGAAAACTTCACCAGAGGGGATCAACAACAGATTTGAAGAGGCAGAAGAAGGAATTGGCATAGTTGAAGATAAATTGATCAATATTATGCAATCCAAAGAAGAGAGAAAAAAGAATGAAGAAAAATGAACAGAGCCTCAGATAAATGTGAGACACAATTAAGCACACCAATGTATATGTGATAAGAGTATCAGGAGAGTAGAGAGATAAAGGAGGAGAAAAGGTATTCAAAGAAATAATGACTGAAATATCCCCAAATTTGATGAAGAGGTCTCATCTACACATTCAAAAATCTCAATGAACTCCAAGTAGAATACATGTAAAGACATCCGCTAACAAACACATAATACTAAAAATGCTAAGCTCCAGAGAGACAAAGAAAACTTTGAGGGCAGCGAAAGAAAAAGAAATCATCACTTACCAGAGAACCCCATTAAGATTAACAAGTAACTTCTCGTCAGAAAAAATAGAGGGTAGTCGGCAGTGGGATAGTATGTTCAAAGTACTCAAAGGGAAAAATAAAATGTTAATCCTATAGGATTCTTAGCCTGTATCCAGCAAAGCTATTGTTCCATGAAAGGCCCATATATGCAAAGTGACCCAAAAATGCTAAAGGAGCCAAGAAACCAAAGAATGAGGCAGACAAATCCAGTTTGTCAGTATAGGGTGATTTATTTGGGGAACTCATGGACAGAAGCGTGGTCTTGGGTGTCCACAAAGCAGATAACTGTCCCCCCTGCAAACTGCCAGACCCAGGGCTTATATCTTGGGGGAAAAGTGTAAGTGCTTTAGAAGGAATTTGTAGGTGGTTATGGGCATCACAGCCTGTGATACATGCTGCAACATCAAAGGTTTTTTGGAGTTAAGGCAAAACTTACAGCGAATAGGTGTTTCTACATGGAGTAATACATCAACTAGACATTTTGGAGGCATTCCTGGACTCAGCATTCGTCAGAAGTCACACGACAGAATAGCATTTGAAATAAAATCCCTCTTGTCCTGACAGCCACCTTTAAAAAATGAAGATGAGATACATTCCCACATAAAAACAGAATTTGTGGCTATCAGACCTTCCTTACAGGAAATGCTAAAGGAATTTCTTCAGTGATTGAACAGTAATCACTGAAACACATCTGTGTTTTCTGCATTTCTAATATTAGTCCAATTTTTAAAAATCTTGATCTTAGTGGGTATCCATATCTTGTTTCTAACTTCTCCTAATGTTCTACTTTAAGCAGCATACTGGCTTTATGACTACAGTCCTATAGTTTTATCATGTTAAGAGAGCAAACAAATTTTTCTAATTTGCTATTTTTAGAAGATCTAAAATGTATTCCTATGTTAGAAAAATTTTTAATCTAATTGAAGTGATTATATTTGCCCCTTATTTGTATAGTAATATTAATAGATTTTCTGATCATCCTCATATTTTTTAATAGAACCCATTAGGTTATGGTATGTTTTTGTAAGATATTGCCAGCTTCTGTCTTTAATAATTTCGCAGTACTTTTGCATGGGTAATTATAATCAAGCTTTGTCTGAGGTTTCTTTTCAAATTATGTTCATCAAATCTGGTCTCTTTATATATATTTAATAAGTAGAAATTTTCCTTCTTCTAATTCCACCATAACTACTTATTTTTTTTTCAGCTTTCTTGAGTATACCTCCATTGACCACTTAAAATTGTCTATTCGAGATGACATGATGTTTTCATATATGCATCATTGCGAAATGAGTGCAACAAGCTAATTAATATATCCATCACCTCGAATAGTTACTGTTTTTTGTGTATGTGTGATGAGAATACTTAGGATCTACTCTCAGCAAATTTCAAGTACACAACACACTGTTATTAACTACAGCCACCATGCTGTACATTAGGTCTCCAGAACTTCTTCATCTATAACTGCAGATTTTTACTCTTTGACCAGTATCTCCTCATTTCTCCCACCGCCCGACCTCTGGTAACCATCCTTCTACTACTTCCTGTTTCTATGAGTTCGACTTTTGTAGATTTCACATCTGAGAGTATGGGATATTTGTCTTTCTGTGTCTTTTTATTTGTTCTCACATACCATAATGTCCTCCAGGTTCATCCATGTTATTGTAAGTGGCAGAATCTCCTTTTTAGATAATATTGCATTGTGTATATAAACCACATGTTCTTTATTCTTTCATCCACTGATGGATGCGTAGGTTGTTTCCATGTCTTTGCTATTATGAATAATGCTGCAGTGAACATGGGAGTGCAGACATCTCTTTGACATAGTGATTTTATTTCATTTTGATATATACTGCTATGGTTTGAATGTTTGTCCCCTATGAAACTAATGTTGAAACTTAACCCCCTTTGTAACAGTATGAAGAGGGTCAGAAATCCAACTATAGTATTTGAGAAGTGGGACCTTTGGGAGGTAATTAGGATTAGAAGAGGTCATGAGGGTAGGGCATTAGTGGCTTTATAAGAAGAGAAAGACCTGAGCTAGCGTGCTTGAGCCCCCTTCACATGCATTGCCCTGGGCCACGTCAGGACTCTGCAGAGTCTCCACTAGCAAGAAGAGCCTCACCAGATGTAGCTCCTTTACCTTGGACTTTCCAGCCTCCAGAACTGTAAGAAATAAATTTCTTTTCTTTGTAAATCACTCAATCTCAGATATTCAGTTATAGCAACAGTTAAATGAACTAAGAGAGAAAATTGGAACTGAGAAGTGGGGCTGTTGCTAATAATGAATACCTAAAATGTGGAAGCAGCTTTGGAACTGGGTAATGGGCAGAGATTGAAAAAGCAGGCTAGAGAAAGCCTGGATTCTGGTGAGGGCTTAGAAGACAAGAAGACTAAGGAAAGTTTGGAAGTTTTTAAAGATTATTTATGTGGCTGTGACCAGAAAGCTGAGAGAGATATGGACAGCAAAGGTCATTCTAATGAGGACTGAGCTGGAACTGGGTATTGGAAACTGGAGTTTGTCATAAACTGGCAAAGAAATTGGTTGGGTTGTGCTCATGTCTGAGGGCTTTTTGGAATGCAGAACTTTTTATTTTTTACTGATTGACAGTTTTCATAGGGAATGCAGAACTTAATAGCAATGAATTAGGATATCTGGCGGAAGAAATATCTAAACAACGAAGCATTAAGGCTACTGCACAGCTACTTTTTTTTTTTTTTTTGAGACAGAATCTCACTCTGTTGCCCTGGCTAGAGTGAGTGCCGGGGGGTTAGCCTAGCTCACAGCAACCTCAAACTCCTGGGCTCAAGCGATCCTATTGCCTCAGCCTCCCGAGTAGCTGGGACTACAGGCATGCACTAGCATGCCTGGCTAATTTTTTCTATATAGTTTTAGTTGTCCGATTAATTTCTTTCTATTTTTAGTAGAAACGGGGTCTCGCTCTTGCTCAGGCTGATCTCGAACTGAGCTCAAACAATCTGCCCACCTCGGCCTCCCAGAGTGCTAGGATTACAGGCGTGAGCCACCGTGCCTGGCCTGCACAGCTACTTTTAACTGCTTACATAGGGCTTCAGGAGGAAAATGTGACATAAAGACAGAATTTATAATTGAAAGAGAAGCAAAGGCCAGGCATGTATTAAAAAGGCCAGTTGTATTAAAATGCAACTATGGTATTTCAGAAGTGGGACCTTTGGCAGGAAATTATGTGAGGTCATGAGGGTAGGACATTAGTGGCTTTATAAGAAGAGAGAGAGGCCTGAACAAGCATGCTCCTGTCCACTCACTATGTGATGCCCTGCACTGCCTCTGGACTCTACAGAGTCCCCACTAGCAAGAGAGTCCTCACCAGATGTGGCCCCTCGATCTTGGACTTCCTAGCCTCCAGAACTGTATGAAATAAATTTCTTTTCTTTATAAATTTCTAAGTCTCAGGTATAGCAACAGAAAGGGGACTAAGACATAATGCCCAGAAGTGGAATTGCTGAATCATGTGGTCATTCTATTTTTAATTTGGGGGGCACCCTTCATACTGTTTTCTGCAATGGCTGTACCAATTTATACTGCCACCAACAATGTACAAGCATTCTCTTTTCTCCACATTTTCACCAAGACTTATCTTTTGACCTTTTTATAATAGCCATCCTAATAGGTGTGAGGAACATCTCATGGTTTTTTTTGCATTTCCCTGATGATTAGTGATGTTGAGCACCTTTTCATGTACCTATTGGCCATTTGTATGTCTTTGTTCATGGAAAAAAAGTCACACTGTGTAAAGTAATTTTAAAGAGATTTACTTTGAGCCAAATTTGAGGACCATGACCGGAGCCATGCCCAAGAAGCCTTGAGCAAGTGGACTTTCTGTAGCTGGGTTACAGTTTGGTTTTATACATTTCAGGGAGACAGGGGTTACAGGTAAAGTCATAAATCAATACGTCGGAGGCATACATTGGTTTGGCCTGAAAAAGTGGGCCATCTCGAAGTGGGGGCTTGCAGGTTATAGGTGGGTTTAAATGTTCTTTGACTTGTAATTGGTTAAAGACATGAAGCTTTGTCTAAAGGCTTGGAATGTTTTAAGATAAGGAGCTCTTTATCAGAGACAAGCCACCGGACATAGATTTGTTGTGTAAATTGAGGACCTGCAGGCTTGTCTTGCAAATCCTTAAGCCCCTTAATGGGTTACAAAGGATGTCGCCAAGGAGGGAGGGGAGCATGATGAGGCCTGTCTGACCTTCCTCCTCCTGGCAGGCAATTTGGTTTTAGGAATTCTTTTGGCCACGAGGGGATCCATTCAGTTAGCTGCTGGTGGTGGGGGGGAGGGGCGCAGCCAGCCTTAAAATTTTATTTTAGTTCACATTTTCTTTGGAAATATGTCTATTTAGGTCCTTGTTTTTCAATACAGTTATTTGTTTTTGGCTACTGAATTGTATGAGTTCCTGGTATATTTTGCATATTAACCCCTTATCAGATATGTATATGGCTTGCAAATATTTTCTTTCATTCCATGGCTGCTTTTAATTTTGTTATTCCCTTTGCTCTGCAGAAACATTTTAATTTGATGTAATCTCACTTGTTTATTTTTGCTTTTTCTGTGCTTTTGGTTTCATATCTAAAAAAGTCATTGCCAACACCAACGTCATGGAGCTGTTTTCCTATGTTTTTTTCTAGGTGTTTTGCAATTTCAGGTGTTACATATAAGTCTTTAATCCGTTTTGAGGTGGTTTTTGTGTATGGTGCAAGATAATGATCCAATTTTCGTTTTTGTATATGAATATCCAGTTTTTCCACACCATTTTTTGAAGAGACTATCCTTTCTCCATTATGCATTCTTGGCAAAAGATTAGTTGCCTTGTTGAAGATTAGTTGACTGTATACAGTCATGGGGTTATTTCTGGTATTTCTATGCTGTTTGATTAGTCTATATGTCTGTTTTCATACTAGTATTTCATTGGTGAGGTCTACCTCTGGAAATATTTAAATATAAAAATTCACTGGTCACTGGATGGTTGAAAAATTCACCAAGAAACTCAATAAAGATGCTTTTTTTGGGGCAAAGAATTTCTGAATTTTTCTTCAAGTTTTCCCCTTCTCGGGTAAACTGTGACACATCTATTCCTGGAGAATCATTTGTGTCACAAAAATATAAAATTTATTTTTATAGAGAGGCTCTTCATTCAATGTCTTACGTCTCTGTGGTTAACACACGCACTCTCTCTCCCCCCTTCCCCCACCTAGTGACTTATCTACAATTCCCTCAACTCTTGAGTTACGGATCGACTTTACTTTTTTCTGATTTATGCCTACCTGCTTTCCATTAATGTATTGAAATTTTTTCTGGTTTCCTCAATTGAATTCTTAAACCATTTTTTTTTTTTTAAATATTGATGGATTCGGTTTCCCACACTTTTTAACCTTTTGTTTCTCGCACAATGGGCAGAAGGCACTGTGCGTCTCTAGGCGACCAACATTGCTAGGATGTAGGGTCGCCGACGTGCCGCGGAGCACTCTGGGCAATGTAGTCCATGACGCACCGTCCTCACGCGCACGCGCACTCTCAAGGCCTCCCCCCGCTTCAGATCGCGCTTTCTTGCCCTTTGTGCTTCGCAACCAGGTGAGAGGTGAGTTCGCGGTGTGCGGGTGCGCGCGCACGCTCGCGCCGACTTCCCGGCCCAGTCCAGCCTGGCCCATCGGAACACGCGGGCCGGCCCGGGTCGCCCAGAGGCGCCGGCAGAGCGTGCTCGGCTGGAGTCCCCGAGGCCGGCGGGCGCGAGGGTCGCGCGGTCCTGGTCGGGGAGTCTGCGGTGCCGGAGTCTGCGGTGCTGGCTCTTCGGTGAGCTCGGTGACTGGGAGCGGCGGGCGTAACTACCGGGAGGCGGTTGGGGCCGCGGAGCGGGGGAGGGGTGGTCTTGTTTGCGCGCAGGCTTCAGGCCCGGTGTCGCTAGACCGGGCGCCGGCGGGTCCTCTGATCGTGTGCGGTGCGACCGCGGCGCTCGTGTGGGAGGGGTACGAGGCGCTCCCGGGGGCCGGGCGTTGCGGCGGAGCTGTCTGCGCTCACTGAGGGGGTGGATCCGGGCCGACAGGTCACGGTTTCTTTGGAGGTGTTTTGGGGTCCTATCGGGTGGGTCAGTGACAGGAAGCTCTAGGTGGTGCGTGGAGGTGAGAGTTTGGGGAGTGAGTGCGCGGGGAGGGGTCTGTGTGCCGGCTGAGGAGAGCCCTCCCTCCACGGTTCTTGTGGTTCTTGGATGTTTCCTCCCGAATTGATTCTTTCAAAGGTCATGTCTTCCCCACGTGATACAGGCATCCCTGGCTGTCTTGGCCGTGACGTCGGGGCAGGTCGAGTTGAAGGGCTGGACCCATGGCCGAACAGGATTAGTTGTGTGTCTGTAGATGGAGTCGTAGTCAGTGGTCAGGATCGCTGGGTTGCTGGGACTCTGTTATCCCTCCTTCAGCCTGGCTTCACTAGCTCAGCTCTACTTTTATCGAAAGAGCTTTTATAAGGGCTTTTCCACTTAAAAAACGAAAGAAAACTTTTGACAATAGCTAGTATGGCGTAGGGAACATTGGCCTGAAGTCATGTCTGATTTTATACCAGCTCTACTACCTAGTTCGGACAGTCCACTCACAATTTCTGGGTCTCATGTTTTTCATCTGAAAATGAGTGAGTGAAAAGAAGTTATTTTCTTTCTTCCTTACCTCTGATGCTCTTTGAGGTCATTAAAACGTACTCGATCTTATTTTAGTTATTTATTACTTACTTATTGGACTCAAACTGCTCCGCTTACCTGTTTTCTTGGGTTAAGGACTTTAACTTTTAAGTATAAATGTATACTTTTTTCTGTTATGATAAATTTAAAATATTAGTCAACTTGGAGCATCTCGATAAACAGTTTAAAATAAATATCATGATCCCATTGACAGGAGATAGCCACTGTTAACATTTTGGTACATTTCTTTTTTTTTTTTTTTGAGACAGAGTCTCACTGTGTTGCCTGGGCTAGAGTGCTGTGGCATCATCTTAGCTCCCAGCAACCTCAATCTCCTGGGCTCAAGCGATCCTCCTGCCTCAGCCTCCCGAGTAGCTGGGACTACAGGCATGCGCCACCATGCCCGGCTAGTTTTTTCTATATATTTTTAGTTGTCCAATTAATTTCTTCCTATTTTTAGTAGAGACGGGGTCTCGCTTTTGCTCAGGCTGGTTTCGAACTCCTGAGCTCAAACAATCCGCCTGCCTCGGCCTCCCAGAGAGCTAGGATTACAGGCTGGTACATTTCTTTTATTCAATAAATGTATGTATGTTTTTAATGTATCTGACCTTTTTATATTTCCTTCCAAAAATTGAGAATATGCTGTATGTGCTGCTTAAAGCCATTTCAACATATCATCAACATCTCCTTAACTTGAAATATTTTATCCCAAGTGGGGAGTTTAAATTTACCTGGGAGTTTTTTCACCTGGCCCCTGTCTTGTGTCTGTTCTTGGTCTATTTTGGTGACATCCGTTGTGTTTCAGGGACCGTATTACACCTGTAGTGGGAATGTAAATGGAGGAGGCCTTTGCCTGCTTCACCCTCCAGTATTGTGGAGGGAATGTGGTCACAAGCTCTGGTGGGCCCAGACTGCTACTTCCTGACTTTGTCATAAATGTTGGGCAAGTTGCTAAACCTCTTTATGCCTCATCACTTTTTCTGTAGTGGGTGCTGGTATGTTAAAAAGACAATATGGCATATAAAACGTCTGACACATAGTAAGTGTAAATAAGTTATTTTTTATTATTCTCTACTTTTCCCTAAAATTCCCTTAGAACTTGATGATGAGTGGAACTACAGGTGATGATGAAGGTTGTCCCTTCTTCTGAAGATAAATGTGAGAGCTGTCACAGGGAGAGCTGCAGTGTTATTATGCAGGAAATTGCCAAGGTAAAAAACCAAAACAAAAAACAATGAAGTTAAAATGGGCCAAATTGTACACCGAAGGGCTTATTGCTAAGGGGTTTTGTGAGAGCCAAATTTAAGAGTTAATTCAGGGATAACTTCTCCCTCAAGGACCAACTTTCAAAAACATTTTTTAAAATTAAAAAGCTAGGTTTAGCATCTGCATTGTTCTGTGTAACAGATATCATTAGAAATATTTTAAAACTACACTTACCACATCCCTGTCACCTGAAATTCTTTTTTTTTTTTTTTCCTCAGTCCATGCGTTTATTTTTGGTTGGTATTGTATTTTTTTTTTTTATTTCAGCGTAATATGGGGGTACAGATGTTTAGGTTACGTGTGTTGCCCTTGCCCCCCTTCTCCCCCTCCACCTGAAATTCTTAACCGTTTATTCTTTGCAGTAAACCTGCCTCATCTCCACTTATATCTTTCTACTCTTTATAAGTTCTTACTGAAACCTAACTAAACTTTACCAATAGTCTTTGACAAGATTATAAAGGAAATTTTAAAATTATATTGTGAATTTGGCTGTTTGCTTAAGGAAGTGGTTTGAGTGATAAACATAGTTTTATTCTTCACAATGTCAGAATTTTTATTATGTGAAACGAAGTGAAAGCATAATGCAAAGTAAATGACATATTTGTTGTAGGTATATTTTCCTGGTTTGTGGTGTGTGTGTGTGTGCGAGTGTGCATGTTATGATTTTTTAACCATACAGAGGTTTTACATTTTTTAATGGTTACATTTAAAGAAAATGTTATGGCTTTTGCCTTTTGTGTCATGTGTAGAGAAATCTCCCCCCAAATTATACAAATACTCACTTGTGTTTTCTTTAGGCATTATTATAGTTTTTGTTATTTTAAATTCTAATCCATCTGGAAGTACTTTGTTTTATGAGATAGATAACTATGGTCTATTTTCTTTCAAATGTTAATCCTGTTCATTAAGTAATCCAGTTTTACTCGTGGCTTTGAAGTGCTTCATTTATTACATGCTAACTGTTATATATTTAGACAGTTATGCATTTTTCATCTGTATGATGAAAGTGGTGTCAGTCTCAAATGTTCTTCTGATTATTATAGTTTTATAATATGTATTATTACATTGGTCCTGTTCACATCCAGGCTGCTCCTGAACCATTTTTCTTACAGATAAACTTTAAAATTTCTTGTTAAAGAAAAAATTTTTGAGATTATGATTGGAGTTGAATTAACTATATAAATCATTTGGGATGAGATTATCTTTATAATATGAAGTCTTTCTATCCCAGAACAAGGTAAAATTGTACATTTATGTAATTTCTATTTTTATAGTCCTCATTGATGTTTTTAGTTAGTTTCAAATGGGTCTTATATATTTCTTATCAAGTATATTTCTACATATATTTTATGTATTTTTTTCAATTGAGTGGGATTTTATTTACCTTTTTATTATTTTATATAAGAAAGCTGTTGATATTATAGAAATAAGTTTATTGACCTGGAAAGATGTTCTTTACATAATGGGGAAAAAACAAAAATAATTCATTGTGGTTTTTTTTGAGACAGAATCTTGCTCTGTTGACCTGGCTAGAGTGCAGTGGCATCATTATAGCTCATTGCAATCTCAAACTCCTGGGCTCAAGCAATCCTCCTGCCTCAGCCTCCTGAATAGCTGGGAATCCAGGTGTGTGTCACCACACCTGGCTAATTTTTCTATTTTTTTTTAGAGACAGAGTCTCTCAAACTCCTGACCTCAAGTGATCCTCTTGCCTTGGCCTCCCAGAGTGCTAGGATTACAGGCGTGAGCCACCACACCTGGCCCCAAAACAGTTTTTAAATGTGACCATATGCTTAAATTTTTGTTAAACAATATCAGAATAGTTTCCGCCATCTCTTAAGAATAATTGCTTGTGGTGTGGTGAGATCATAGATAAATAGTTATTTCTTATGTAGACACATTATTTCTTATATACACATTTTTTATGTTTTGCCATCACATTCTACTTTTGTAATAATAATTGTGGCTAATACTTGTTTAGCGATGGCTGTGTGCCAGCTGCTATTTTAAGATTTATATATTAAATTTGAGGTCTAAAAGAATCATTTCTTGTATAACTGGGAGAATCCTCAGTACGTGTTTCTGAGTTGGCACTGAAGTTTGAATCACAAAAAGACATGAAAGGGAATAGTTTGGTTTTTTAAGTGCTACTTTTTAGTGTGATACAGAGTGAGACAGGTTGTTCTTCATTTGTGTTTTTGTGAGAATAAGTGACTGAATGTGTGCATGAAAATAAGAGCTAATTCTAGGATTTGTGTGTGTGTGTGTGCGTGCACGCGTAAATATACACAAATGATGTTATGATTTGAGTAGTAAATACTTTGAACACAGCAGGATAGAGGACAACATTCTAATTCTGCTGCTTAATAGCTGTGCGATCATGAGCACACTCTAAATCACTCTAAGTCTCAGTTTTTTCTCTGTAAAATGGAGATTAAGATTATGTTATGAGCTTTATAGGGTTTTCTGTAAGGATTAAATTGTAAAATAGTTAGTATATTGCCTTACATATAGAAAGCACTCAAATGTTAGCTGTTGTTATTTTTCCAAGGCACCAGTCACTTTCCTTTTAATATCTCATTTGTTGCTCAGACTCCCACTGTGAAGTCTACTTCATCTTCACCATTTTAGCAAATGAACAAATAGAGGCTCTGAAGGCAAGAGAAGGGAAAAAAAGAAGCAATAATAAATACAAAAACTACAATAAATATAACTATATTGAATTTGTCAGTTAAAAGACAGCTTATTGGTTTGGATTACCAACAACTTTGAGATCTGAGATGCTTATAAGGGACAAACATAATGATGCTGAAGTTTTAAATGTAGTCAGATGAAGGGTGATATACCAGGTAAATACTAACCAAAAGAATGCTGATGTTGCCAACTTCATCTAAGGTAAAATAGGTTTTTAAGGCAAAAGGCATTATATGGGATATACAGCATCATTGCATAATGATTAATTAAAACTCCAGAAATATATAACCTCTGTGCATCAAATGGCATGTCGTAAGCATATAAACCAAACATCAACAGAATTATAAGGAAAAACTGGTCTATAGTGATATTAGGAGATTTTAACACACTTCCTTCAGATATTGATAGAATTGGCAGACACAAATTAGAAAGGATATAGAAGATTTTAATAGTAGGAAAATCAGGCTCAGAAAGAAGAAGTTTGTTTCTTTTAGCCAAAAGTCGCATAGCCAATAAAGGAAAAAAGTTGATTGAAATTCAATTTGTTTTAACACAAGTCACACGAACTTTGAAGAATTCTATCTACCTAGAGTTGTCTTTTTCTTCATAGGACCTGTTGAAGTAATTTGCATTTCAGTGTCCACAGTGAATATTGAATGAATCTTAGAATTATTTCATTATCTGTTTATGGAGACGTAGGCTTCTACTGTTCTATTTTACTATATCCTGTTTCTTTCCCTGAGAGCCCCGTTTCAATATATAACAAACATATTCTGGCCTTGGATGATCATGAATTCTAAGTTCCTAGCAGGAGAGGAAAGGATTTCAGGCACAATGAATATACCAGTTGAGGTGTGTTTTTGCCTAAGTCTACAGATTCTGGTTCCCCACAAGTAAGCCTGCTCATGTGAGATAAGAAGGGAGTTTCTGGAATCAAGAATTCATTCTCAGTGTAGAAGACCTTGCCAGGACCTCACTCCAGAGCTTTGAAGCAGAGGCAGAAGAGACACAGAACAGAACAGATCTCAGCTTTGCTAATCATCTCACACAGACAACAGACAATGAACATGCTGCAGGTGAGTCGATTGTTTATTTCTCATTTTTTTCCCAGGGGGTTAGAAGAGATATATAAGTCTTCCAATGAAAAAGAGAAGTATAAATAGTTAAAAAGTCTTGAAAAAATAGCCTCAGAATAGAAGATCAGGTTTGGGGGCAAAATTGGAGCAGTGATTTATTAACTATCAGGCCTTGAAAAGTTTGTTTATAAGCCATAGTGTCCTGCATAATTATTGCATTTGAGCTGCAAACTTGGTTCTCAGATTTTTGGTAGTTGTAATAAAGAAATGTGAACATTTATGTAAGTTGCATAATTCAAAGGAAAAAGCAAATCAATCCCTTATAGGTAGTAAATATTTCTTGGTGATTACATATCCATTTTTTTTCTTTTGATGAAGCCTTTGAATAAGTGATATGCAGTAGTCCCCTGTCCGAAGTTTTGCCTTCTGCAGTTTCAGTTATCTGAGTTCAGCCATGGTTCGAAAATATTAAATGGGGGCTGGGCGAGGTGGCTCACGTCTTTAATCTTAGCACTCTGGGAGGCCAAGGTGGGATGATCGCTGGAAGTCAGTTTGAGACCAGCCTGAGCAAGAGCAAGACCCCGTTTCTACCAAAAATAGAAAAATTAGCCCAGTGTGGTGGTACTAGCTACTGGGGAGGTTGAGGCAGGAGGATCGCTTGAGCCCAAGAGTTAGAGGTTGCTGTGAGCTATGATGACACCACTGCACTCTAGCCCAGGTGACAGAGTGAGATTGTCTCAAAAAGAAAAAAAATTAAATGGAAAATTCCAGAAATAAACAATTCATAAGATTTAAATTTTGCATTGTTATGAGTAGGGTGATGAAATCTCAAGCCCACACTCTCCTCACTGGGTACCCACCCTGCATATGCTACCTGCCCGGTAGTTACTCAGTGGCCATCTCAGTTATTAGATTGACTGTTGTGGTATTGCAGTGCTTGTGTTTAAGTAACCCTTATTTTACTTAATAATAGCCCCCAAAGCACTAGAATAGTGACTCTAGCAATTCAGACAGGCAAAAGAGAAGCCGTAAAGTGCTTCCTGTAAGTTCTCAACATAAGGACAGGAAAAAAATCATATGCTGACATTGCTGATATCTACAAGAACCAATCTTTGATTTGTGAAGTTGTGAAGAAAGAAAAGAAGTACTTGTTAGCTCTGCTATTGTACCTCAAACTGCAAAAGTTACCATAACAGTTCATGATGTTTTCTTACAGCACATTGTTATAGTTGTCCTATTTTATTATTATTGTTACTCTCTTACTGTGCTTATTTATATACTAGACTTTATCACAGGTATGTATGTATAGGAAAAAACATAGTATATGTAGGGTTTGGTACTGTCCAGTTTCAGGCATCTGCTGGAGACTTGGAACATATGCTGGGTGGATAAGGCGGGGACTGCTGCAGTAGGTGATGGTCTCAAGAGAAACAACGTAATAAGTGCGTGGATCTAATGGCTGTTTTTCATAGTATTCTTCAGAATGTGACCATAGTTATTTACTTATTTACCTTTTTAAATTGTGAAGCCTCATTTACATGCAGAAAAGTACATAAAAAATAAAAGTACAGTTTAATGAATTATTGTCAACTGAATATGCACGAAACCACCACTCAGGTCAAACAATACAACATTCCCAACCCAAACAAGCCCTTCACGTGCCCTCTGCCCATCACAACCTCTTCTTCCTGACAAAGGTAACCAGGATCCTGGTTTTTCTGATAATTCTTTCCTTGCTTTTCTTTATGGTTTTACTTCTATCTGTGTGCATCCTTAAACACTATGGTTTGGTTTTGTCTGTTGTATATATTCATTTGTGTCTACTTAACATTTTGCTTGTGAAATTCATTGCAATGGCAGCCCTTCCCCCAATTGAGGTAGCTTCTTAATATCACCAAATCTAGTGTTTGAATTTCCAGTTGTCTAATAAAATTTGTAAGTTGTTTGCAGTTTTTTTAAAATCAGAATCCAAATAAAGTCATAAATGCAATTGGTTGATCTGTCTCTTAAGTCCCCTTTAATCTATTGGCTTGTCTTATTTTTTTCTAGCCAAATTTTTTGTGGAAGAAGCCAGGTCATTTTTCTGCCCAGTTTCCCTCTGTCTGGATTTTGCCAGTGGCATCCTCACAGTGTTGTTAATATGTTTTGTCACGTGTATTTGCTATAAATTGCTACTTAGGAGTTGCACTGTCCAATACGGAAGCCATTAGCCACACACGACTATTCAAATTAATTAAAATTAAATCCCTCAGTCACACTAGCTGCATTTGCAGTGCTCAGTAGCCACAAAGTGGACAGCTATGAAATGGATAGCACAGATAAAGAATATTTGCATCATCACAGAAAGTTCTGTTGGACAGATCTGACCTAGTTTGACTTTTTTTGTTGGCAGGAATGCTATAAGACTAAGCAGTTTTTGAGAGTTTTATCTTATTATCTTTTTTTTGCTACTACCTCTTTCAGTGCCAAATTTGAGGTCCAGTAAATATTTTGTTGGTGGTTCAGGGGATTTACAGTTCTCGTGTGTTGTGTGAGACTTGTCAGAATCAAAGTGAATTCACTACTGTATTTTAAAAAAACCCTGACAAATAGAGCCAGGGAAGCCCATGAAGAGAGGATTCTCATGCTTGTATGCCTGATAACAGAAAATACCACACAAGCCTGCAAAACCCACAAGCTTGCACAACCTACTGCAACTTTACACAAAAAATACTTCTGCAGATACATCTGCCCTGAAACTGCCTGTCCAGCCTTGGACTGGTATCACCCTTGTTGTCGATCTTTGTAGCCAAGATTAATTATTTAAAACAATTATATAATTCTCCTCATTTTTTCCTTTAAAACCTTTTGTCTTCCTGTACCTTCCTGAATACACACATAGTTTACTATGGCATACAAATTCCTGTTGCAATGCCCTATTCCCAAATTAAACATCATGTTTTTTTAGAGCGCCTGTCTGTATTTGCTGTTTAGGTTGACAGTTATACAAATGGAAAGATGGAAGAATGCACAATGGCATTTTGTCACACAAAATATGCAAAGATAGGGGCACAGTAAGTATTTTACACAATTTGTTATGAGAACAGTGTGCTCAAGCTCCAGTACTTCTTTCCCACGTCATGTACTGGTAACTGCTTCAGACTTATGAGAATTGTGCTCTTACAGGAATCATTCTCATTTGAAGATTTATCTGTGGACTTCACCCAAAAGGAATGGCAACTGTTGGATCCCTATCAGAAGAATTTATACAAGGATGTCATGTTGGAGAACTATAGTAGCCTAGTGTCACTGGGTAAGAAAAGCTTCCTTGAGTACCTTGGAGTGTGCCCAGTGTGTTGCCTTGTCTTCTTTAGTTGCTGAAAGCAATAGGCTTCTGAAATTTTTAATGATTTTGGGCCAAAATTTAGGAGATCCAAGTTCCTTGGGCTGTGACACCAAGAAAGTATTCCAGTAATGAAATCTTAAGTTCGTTGCACAGCCTCTGAAACTTAAGTAGTAACAGTGATAGTCGTAGTGGTAGCTCCTGAAGCATGTGATTTACTGTAGGCCACATACTGTGCCAAGTGCTTTACGTATATGACTCATTTAATCATCGGAGCAATCCTATGTGGCAGGAACAATTATCCCTTTTTCTAGATGAGAAAATTGAGACAAAGAGAGGTTAAATAACTTTCTCAAGGACTGACAGCTAGTAAATGAAAGAGCCTAGAAGTCAAAGATTCTTAGACCCTATTACCCCCCTGGGAGTTTTAACTCTGAGAATCACTTACTCTCTGGAGGTACAGGTTTACCAGGCCAACTCTGATGTTAAACCTTGCTCATCTTCAGAGGCCCTGCAGCCCAAGCAGTATTTGTGATTTCCCCTGAGCAGGGTATGAAGTCATGAAACCAGATGTCATCTTCAAGTTGGAGCAGGGAGAAGAGCCATGGGTAGGAGATGGAGCAGTCCCAAGTTCAGACTCTCCAGGTGAGTGTCTGAGAACCAGGGAGATGGGAGAAAGTAGAAGTTCAGTCTCAGTTGTCAGTGATGGGTTCACATCTTTGAAATGTGCTTTAGAGAGCTGTTTTCAAAGTCTCTAAACTTTTGGTAGTGATCCAGAACAACTGACATCAGCTACTCAGGTAAATCACGTTTAGATGTGACTTCTTTTTTTGTAGCTTAAAATGAAATGGGTCCTACTTAATTGAACCATGACGTTATGTTATTCCCTGTCACATCTAAGTCTTTGAATTCTTGTTTGGTATTCTGTCCCCTGACATGTTTGTCTACTTCTGTCCCTCCTTCCACCTTGCTCAAAGATACCTCTGCTTGTACATTCAAGAATTTTGATTTTTCCCTCCGTGTCGGTGTCTCTGGTGCCTAGAGGACCACCCTGCAAAGCCCCACTCCATTTGGTCTCATTATATTAGAAAATGGAGCCATGATGTCTCGCAAATAATTTCTCCTTATTCTCCCTTTTAAATTAGAATCTATTGGTTTTATTCTATAGTTTAGACACCATGGAGTGTAAGAGTAATCTCTACCATCCTTTCTTCTTGTTTCTAAGTTATTCACTCTTTAGAAAATATCTTTTTAAAGCCGTCCCATCCTCAGCTTCCACTTAAAACTAGGCCCATGGTGTCTCATTCCTGAAGTTCTCAAAAGCATGCAACACTACTATGATCATTTTCATTATCTGCTCTGGGATATTGACTTACTTCAGGTTCCCTCAAAAGCATACCCTAAAATACATATCTGAGTGTAAGAATTTATTGAGGATATGGTCCCCACCAGTGCAGTGAGAGGATGGGTACGTGAGATTGGGGGAGTGCCAGGGGGACTAATGCCAGTGGAGGGTAGGCTGATGCTTGCACCGCTGTGGGAAGTCGGGGCTCATTTCTGCTGAGCGCTCTGACGCACCACGAGAACGTACCTCGGACTTGACCTCTGTGGGAACAGGAAGCTCAGGCATTTATCTTCCCACTCCCATCTGTTAATGGTTGCAGATTGCTCTGGGGCATATTAAGTCCCCAGAATGTTCAGCGTCCTTGCACACAGACCAAGCTTGCACTTGCAGCCCAAGAAAGCAATGTCTTGGGAGAGAATTGAGGGTGACAGGGGTAGGCACTATGTCAGGAACTATCCACCAAAGTTGCAGGTGTAATTGGAAATGTAATTGGAAGTAGGAAAACCAATTAGAAGGATATTTAATCAAGATGATACAATGGATTAGATTACAGTAGAGAAAGTGATGGGGGGGGCATTTGCAATATACCAGAAATGACCAAATATAAGGCAGTACCATTTTTCTAATAGGAAAAAACCAAAAATTTGGAGGAAGGTAGATGAAATTTTCAAATATGAACTTAGTTTAATTATGTTGTAACATTTAGAGTAAGATAAGAGGGTAAATGTAATTTATAAATACTCCATTTTCATCTCCTATATTTCCTGATACCATTTTATTCAAACTCTTCACATGTCTCAAAATGAATGCATCTATAGTGGAGTCTTTTTTTTTTTTTTTTGAGACAGATTCTTGCTCTGTTGCCCCAGCTAACGTGCTGTGGCGTCAGCCCAGCTAGTGGCAACTTCAAACTCCTGGATTCAAGCTATTCTCTTGCCTCAGCCTCCCAAGTAGCTGGGACTGCAGGCACAAGCCACAACTGGCTAATTTTTTCTATTTTTAGTAGAGACAGGGTCTCGCTCTTGCTCAGGCTGGTCTCGGACTCCTGAGCTCAAGCAGTCCTCCCGCCTTGGCCTCCCAGAGTGCTAGGATTATAGGCGTGAGCCACCAGGCCCAGCCAATATAGTAGAGTCCTGATTTTAACCTCCAGACTTCTTTCTCCCTCAGTCTTCCCCAACTCATTAACACTATTGACACCAAATTGCTGAAACCCCAAACATAAAGAATCACTTTTGATTCTTTGTTTCCTCTTATCCCCTTCACATCAAATTTATCGGCAAATCTTGTTGATTCTACCTTCAAAATATAATTTATGACTAACAGTGAGTTATGAGTTTTCTGCAAATGTATTGCCTTCAATTAACATTTAAATTTGTAACACATTTTCCTATTACTGATTATCTTTCATAGCTCTAGGTATGACTTCACAAAAAATTCCAAGCATAGGTTTTTATTGAATTCGAAGCCTTTTGAAGGGTACTTACAACAATAACATAAATGGTTATGTTGTGAGGATAATGGAAGTAAAGCCATATAATAAATATCAAACTGTCAGGATATTTTCATAATGGGAACTTGTGTCTTAGGATAGTTTAAGTAAAAGTACATATAGATTTTAAAGTTCTGTGCTTGAATAGTTTAAATGAAAGATGATATGTTTTGAAAATGTGTTGCATGAAGTGGCTTGCCTGGTAGTAATGTGGACATGCATAGGACAGGTTTAAATAAAACTTTCAGAAAATGTGAGAATGGGAAAACATACATAAAATATTTCTCACACTTCAAGCTTGAAATGATTTTAGCCAATTAGTCTTTCCAATCTGTCCATTTTCTTTATAGTATTTACTAAGTACAGTGTATAGTTTTGTTGTTTACTAATATCTGTTTATTCTTTATCTTTTCTGTTAAAAATGTAAATTTCATAACGGCAGGCCCCTATTTATTTTTTCTCTTGTGTCTCCAGACCTCACACACTGTCTGGAGCATAGTATATACTCATTAGTTACTCAGTGAATTAATTTTTCAGAACATTGGGTCAATGATTCTTCCAACCTCCTTTGTTCTTCATTGCTCTTCATGTACTTTTCACATTCTCTTCCCATTTGATAAACATATATTTGTCAATGACCAAAGGTGGCTTAATCTACAGTCAGTTTCCTGCTCCTGTTTTCAGCATTTCATTTTTCAATACCTAGAAGATAGACATTATACTTGTGACATATTTCAGACTATGAAGCTAAGTCTTAAAAACCAGTTAGCCCCTCAACACAGCATTTCTAGTTTTTTATTTAGTAAGCACACCAGATTTTTTGTTTCCTTTATAGAAGAAGCCTGGCAAGTAGACCGTCACATGATGTGGCACCGGGATAACCAAGACAAGCTTAAAAATATGAAAAGAATTCTTGAATGTGATGCATTTGGAAAAACATTCAATCTAAACATGAACTTTGTTCCTTTAAGGGACTCAAATAATGAAGATAACTTAGACGGCTTGATTTTAAAACATCATTTAGATTTGCTTATTCCAAAAGCAGATTGTAGAAAAACAGAATCAGACGACTTTAATGTATTTGATAAATTGTTTCTCCATTCCAAGCCTGAGAAAACTGATACTTGGTTAGAATACTATGAATGTGATAAATATGATAAAGACATCTATAAAAAGTCACAGATTGTCATATATCACAGAACTCGTTTAGGGGAGAAACTCTATGAATGCAGTAAATGTAGGAAACGCTTCAGTAAGAAATTAAGTCTCATTAAACATCAGAGCAGACATATAAGAGAAATAGCCTATGGCTGTGGTAAATGTGGCAAAACCTTTCCTCAGAAGTCACAATTTGTTACCCATCACAGAACTCATACAGGAGAGAAACCTTATAATTGTAGCCAGTGTGGGAAAGCCTTCTCCCAAAAGTCACAGCTCACATCCCATCAGAGAACACATACGGGAGAGAAACCATATGAATGCGGAGAATGTGGGAAAGCCTTTTCCCGGAAGTCACATCTCATATCACATTGGAGGACGCACACAGGGGAAAAACCCTATGTCTGCAATGAATGTGGGAGGGCCTTTAGTGAAAAGTCAAACCTCATTAATCATCAGAGAATTCATACAGGAGAGAAGCCTTTTGAATGCAGGGAATGTGGGAAAGCTTTCAGCAGGAAGTCACAACTTGTTACACATCACAGAACTCACACAGGAACAAAACCTTATGGATGTAGTGATTGTAGAAAAGCCTTCTTTGAGAAGTCGGAGCTCATTAGACATCAGACAATTCATACTGGAGAGAAACCCTATGAATGCAGTGAATGTAGGAAAGCATTTAGAGAGAGGTCAAGTCTCATTAATCACCAGAGAACCCATACAGGGGAGAAGCCTCATGGATGCGTTCAGTGCGGGAAGGCCTTCTCCCAGAAGTCACATCTCATATCACATCAGATGACACACACAGGAGAAAAACCCTTCGTTTGCAGTAAATGTGCGAAAGCCTTCAGCAGGAAATCCCAGCTTGTTAGACATCAAAGAACCCATACGGGAGAAAAACCCTATGAATGCAGTGAATGTGGGAAAGCTTTCAGTGAAAAATTAAGTCTGACTAATCATCAGAGAATTCATACAGGAGAAAAACCCTATGTATGTAGTGAGTGTGGGAAAGCCTTTTGTCAGAAGTCACATCTCATATCACATCAGAGGACACATACAGGAGAGAAACCCTATGAATGCTCTGAATGTGGGAAAGCCTTTGGTGAGAAGTCAAGTCTTGCAACTCATCAAAGAACTCATACAGGAGAAAAACCCTATGAATGCAGGGACTGCGAAAAAGCCTTCTCCCAGAAGTCACAGCTAAACACACACCAGAGAATTCACACAGGAGAGAAACCCTATGAATGCAGTCTTTGTAGAAAAGCTTTCTTTGAGAAGTCAGAGCTTGTTAGACATCAGAGAACTCATACAGGAGAAAAACCTTATGAATGCAGTGAATGTAGAAAAGCCTTCCGGGAGAAGTCAAGTCTCATTAATCACCAGAGAATACATACAGGAGAGAAACCCTTTGAATGCAGTGAATGTGGCAAAGCCTTCTCTCGGAAGTCACACCTCATACCACATCAGAGGACACATACAGGTGAGAAACCTTATGGTTGTAGTGAATGTAGGAAGGCCTTCTCTCAGAAGTCACAGCTTGTTAATCATCAGAGAATTCATACCGGAGAGAAGCCTTATCAATGCAATGAATGTGTGAAAGCCTTCTCACAGAAGTCACAGCTCATTAATCATCGGAGAACTCATAAAGTAAAGAAATCCTAGGAATGCAATTAATATGAGTCTGACATCATAACTCCTTGTACTTCAGAAAATGCAGTTATGTTAAATTTTTCAGATAATGTCACATCATATAACATGTCAGAATAGTCCTTTTGAGTGGGGACCTCTATAAATAAGATTATGTAGAGAAAACCTTCAGCAAGTAAACATGGTTGTATATCAGAATTCATAGAGTAGAATGAACTTATGAATGCAGTGTTTCTCAAAACTCTTTGAAACCACAATCAAGCCTTATATAGTAGAAAATTCACCGCAAAGAGGAGTCCTGTGAATACTGCAAATATCAGAAACCCATCTGGTGGTCAAATCTCATAAACTATTAGAAATATTCCCACTGGTCATGAGGAAAAATCCCATGAATACAGCAAGTGAGGCAATATTTCTATTTATTATAGATCAGTTCGTTGTACATACGAAAATGCCCTTAGGAATGAAATTCTGTGAAGCTTCTAAATACAGGATAAGTAATCCAAATATATTTTAGAGAATTCATATTGTGCATAAACCTAATAATTTAGAGACATTGGAAACATGTGCCCCTTGAAATAATACTACAAAGGGAAGTCATATTCTTTTTGTAGACATGGGTACCAAAAATATCCAATTCCAACTGGTTGACACATGTTCATTCTGAAGTATAAAGTTTTTAAAATATATGAATAAATTGGTCATTGAAACGTCTGAGTAAGAAATTTCTTATTGGTAGTTGCGGTTTGTTTTCCTGTGTTTCATAATACATTTTGTATTGTAGCATTGCCTATAATGTAACTGGGAGCATGAATTGCATATACCTTATGGTGCCTATGATGTTTGTCAAAATACACTTAGATACCACTGGTTTTTTCCATTTTAATACTATAAAAATGGAAACTGATACAACATGGCTTACTGCTGAATAAGTAGCTTAAGTGATAATACCATATTTCTTCTTTCCTTATTGTCTATTGGCAATAGACAGGGTCTATTGTTACTGACCTTTCTCTTCAGCAACTGAAACTAACATCATACAAGTCTTCTGCATCCTTCAAATCTGAAAACGGTCTATGTAATAAGTATGCAAAGGCAAGAACCACAGAATAGCAATAGTGGTATATGATACTGAGGGAGGAAAGGTGTGAGAACTGCATTACTTAGCCCTCAAACTAGATGAAAGTGGGTAATGGCTGTGCAAAATTTTTTTCTCATTTAGTGGTATGCCTTTATACATCATGTGTATATATATTTAAGTGTTATGTAACCCAAGTACCACTGGTATTTTAGTTTACTATAATGAAATATCATGGATACTTCATGCTATTTTGTTTTTGGTGTTTCATAAAATATCTTGTAAAAAATAGATGTAGAAACTGATGAAGAATCACTGTTCAGAAGATGTAAAATATAGACATTTTGTGATTAAAAAAAAAACTTTTTTACACATTCAAGGAAACCTATTTTGTTTTCTAGATAAGTTCTATGATTACTGGATAAATACAGAGGCTCCTTGCCTTACAGGGGAGTGTTGTCCTAATAAACCCATTGTAAGTTGAAAATCTTATAAGTCAAAAATGCATTTAATACACCTAACCTACCAGATATCATAGCTTAGCCTAGCCTACCTTAAACGTGCTCAGAATGCTTACATTAGCATACAGTTGGACAAAATCATGTAACAAATCCTCTTTTATAATAAAGTGTTGGATATCTCATGTTACTGAGTATTGTACTGAAAGTAAAAAATAATGGTTGTATGGCATCATTGTAAAGTTGAAAAATTGTTAAGTTGAACCATTGTAAGTCCAGGACCATCTGTGTTAGGAAACAAGATTTCTATTATTTTATAATTTGAAATGTTTTGTTTTCCCTTCTTTCACTAGTTGCACTATCCAGGTGAGAAACTTCCTATTGGGGATGTAGGACATATCATTATATGAGTATGCTTCCCTTTAAAAATGCATGAACCATACCCTAGCTAAGTTAGAATTTTGTAATGTTCTCTCTATAATGTTGCTTTACAAGGTTAATTTTTTTTGTATGGTAATGAAATTCAGAAAAGTCCAACATTGAGCTTGATTACAAACTGAGAAAAATCAAGACGTCTCTTATTTATGCACACATTGTTGTATCAGTATGGTGTATTGCACCTTTAATTCTAGCAGTGTTTTTTCCTTTAATTAACAATTTTGCAATGTTTTGGAAAATTGTGGCTTTAATTTTCTAAACCAACATACGAGAATTTCAACAGCCAAATAATCTTGTGTTTCTTCATAGTAATTTTAAAAAGCATCGGATTTCCAAATTTTTTATTTATGTGCAAAAATGTATGGACTTTCTACTTTTCTCTTTAATATCTGAAAGTGATTGTACTAGATGTGGGAGATAAACCTTTGGAAATGAACAAATAGATATAGAGTGATGTTCTACTTTGTGATTTTTGCCATTTTTTTTTCTTTTCCATGTATCATCATTCTCTTTCCTGTTCCCAGAGATTGATTCATTAGGTTTTGGATTGCTCTCAAGTCTGTTGCCTGAAAACTTTCAAATTTTGCTCACCCCTATTCTAGATCATTCCATTAACAATTAAGCAGTTAAACCTAATAATTCCTGGATCAGATAATGGAACTTCAGCACTGGCCTATTGATTGAATCCCCAAGAGCAAAAAAATTCTTTTCTCAGGGTCAGGTGTTACTCATAGAGTGGGCTGATGCTGACAACAGAGGTCTATTTATGAGAATATCTACTGCGGAGGCTCAGACGTGCTGTGTACTGCCCACTGGAGCTCACCATTGCCCTGAAGTGTCACAAGAGAGCTCTGATTCTGAAATTAGAGATTTTTAGTGTCTGCTTTGGAAATTACGTTGGGTAAACCAGAAGAACATGCCTGCGCATTTCCCCTCATTGAGTCCTACCACAGACCCCACATCAAGAAGACAGCTTTAAAGTTAGACTGGATTTATGATTTTGTGGAGCACAGTAAGTCACAATGACAGAGAATACTAAAGGAGGCCAAATGGAGGAAACGTCAGTTTTTCTTATCCTCTTTCACTGTCCATGTTCTCCCACTGTTTGGAATTGCTCACTGTTCTGCAAAGGACAGTTTATATTGTATTCCTTTTACTAAGTAATGGGTTTTGGGATTTTCTTTTGTTTGTTTTTTTGGAGGTCCAGACTGTGAGTTTTGAGACCTATACCAGGAGTGCATTGTGTTCGGTTTTTCTTTGTGGGCTCTGACACAGTTATCTATGATCCATATAGTCTCGATATTTTGCTTTCAAGAACATCACTTATAAAACCCCAAGATGAAATGCACGCAAAGAATGCCAGATTTATGTAAATGATAACTTCATTAAATAGTAAAATATAAAGCAATGGTCATTTAGAATCTACACTTGGGACCTTCTCAGGTCATTTGATCATTCCAGCAGTATACATCCAGGTTGTCAGTTTCAGTGGGTTTGTTAGTCTACAAATATGGTACCAATAAGCTTTCAGATACGCAGCACCTAGCCTTGGCCTAAGTGCTGGTAAACTTATCCATAACCCTTGCAGTTGCATGCATATTTTTTGTACCTTTCATTCTTTTAATCCATATTTCACATTTACACATAGTCGTTTTAAAATGCAACTTTGATTACACACTGCATATTGAAATATTGTGGGCTCATTGTGGACTTAAAATTTAATATTCTCATCATGGTGAACAAGGACTTTTATATGAACTCATGCCTATCACTTCACTGTCATTTCTGAACACTTTATCTTTCCTCCTGTGCAATCTTTTCTGGCCTCCTTGAACATCTTGCAGTTCCTTGAGATTTCTATAATCTCTTAGCTTTTTCAAATCTTGCAGCTGAAATGCCCTTGTTCCTTGTTAATGCCCATTCAACCTGTATGAACCTATACATGTATTTCCCACTGTGATAATATCGTTACACGTTTTGTCTTTTCCATTATAAAGCTTCTGGAAAGCTGCAGTTATCTTTTTTGTTCATATAATTTTAGAAGCTAAAGCTATAATATTCAAATACGGGTGCTACCAATGGCTATGTTTTCTACCACATGTTGAAACATAGTCTGCAATGAGAGAGAAGAATGAAGCCATCTTGAAAGCAAAGTCAAGAAAGTTTGGATTGTGTTCCAGTACCTGGTTCTTCTTGATGTCCAGATCCACTCTCTGCCCTTTTTGTGTCTTTATTGTTGAATTCTGCGAGATACCCCAAGTATCCTACTAATAAATTCTCATGTTTGCTTCAGTCGTGTTCAAGTTGTGTTTGTTACTTACAATCCAAATATTCCTACTAACAGGACATCAGCCTGAGTCATAATTTGGGTTCTCTGGAAGCAGATACTGAAAAGGAGTTTGGGGAGCAAGATGTTTATTGAAGATCAACAGCTATGAAATGATAGGAAAATAAATAGAAAAGAATCGAGCGGAACAGCTAAGCTGCACTGCTTGGGAGCCAGGGAGCTCTGGAGTGTGTATTGCTCATCAGAGTGTTTCATATCAGGCCAAGATGGTCAGGCCTTTATAACCCTACTTTGAGTCACCAGAGTAAGACCTGTTAAGGGAATAGCCTCTGGTTAAGCAGCTCTTTTCAGCTGAGGACAACTCGGAATAAGCTGTCAGCCATTAGCTCTCTCTGCCACTGGGCAGCAGGTCTCTCTTTGAGGAGGGATCTGTGTGATTCATCTGTGTGACTACATAGTCCATCCCTTCCACTGCTTAGATCCCCTTTTCTCTATGACATTTGGGAACCTATTGCTGTAGGACTCTGGGGGAGCTCTACTTAGTCTCTGAGTAAGCTCTACTTAGTCTCTAAGAAAAGGAAGATGCTAACCATGGGCTCTACTGTTGGAGTTGCTTTTTCTCCTCCATTACCCACTCTGAATTCTTGTACTGTTACCCCCTGCTGGCATCAGTGGCTTATCTGGTAGCATGTCCTAGACCCCCATTCCTGAGGGTGTCTGAGCCTTTGTCAGCATGGGCTTCTCAGACCCAAGATGCTGCACCTGTCCATTTATGTCACATTTTGGCAAGGAAGTCCTGAGAGGCACCCAAATGAATCACCTGAGTTCCCCTCTTACTTCTTTCCTGCCCTGTCATTTAACAGCAGCACAAGTTCCACTCCTGATGATCAGTGTCAAATACACCTACAAAAACAACTCTTCTGGTCTACTGGTCCCTGGACAGAGCAGCACAAAGTTCCCATGTTGTATCTGTAGCTTGGAATTCAGAACACTTGCTCTGTCCTCTGGTGAAAAGCGTGCCCCGTTTGGGGATCAAGGCCTCCAAACCTGCAGAGCCAGGAATTGTGGTTATGGGAAGCACAAGTTCCCCCAGAGGATCACGTACTTGGTCCATTCGTATACTGCATTCTAAAGATAGCTCCCTCTCCTGACCATAGGACCATGCAGACGGATAATCATTCATACTCCTCTTTCCAGAGAGCTTTTCGGGCGGGTGGAGCTCGGGCGTATGAAAAACCAGGGCCACCGTGGCAGCTGTGTTCGTTTTCTGCCAATATCTGATTGCTCGAGAGTCCAGGTTCACCAGAGGAAGAATCCCTCCGCTGTGTCCCAACTGACTGCACTTCCCAGAGCCCACCGCGGGCTCCGTGCGTGGAATAGTTTCCTTTTCCTACTACAACTCCCAGAGTGCAACGCGTCCATGCCCATGGCGCCTAGTCACGCGGAACGGCGGTCTCAGACTGAACTTCCCAGAGCCCACCGCGGGCTCCGTGCGTGGGAGAGGTTCCCTCCCCTACTACGACTCCCAGAGTGCAACGAGGCCCCGCCCACTGCGCGTAGACACGCAGAGCGCGGGTGCGGGACTGCACTTCCCAGACCCCACTTAGGGTTCCGCCTGTGCGAGAGTTTTTCTCCCCTACTATGACTGAGTGCAACGCGGCCACTCCACACAGAAATGCAGTCACCCAAGGCCTTTGTTTCTAGCAGCTACCGGAGCAGTCGCAAGGATTCTGGTTAATACTGTTACATGAGGCCAAAGGTTTTTGACTCAAACCGTAACTCTGCAGTCGCTCCTGGGAACTGTAGTTGTTTCATGGTGGCGGTCTTAAGGCTGAGGCCGAGCCGCAGACGCGTCTGGAAAGTAGTTTTTGAGGCCAGCGTTAGGTAGCTCCAACGCTGTGGGCGTGGCCACGGGGCATTCTGGGAGTCTAGTAAGAAAGAACCCCCCCATCTCACGTACTGAAGCCGCGGTGGGCTCTGGGAAGTGTAGTTGCCTGAGGCCTGCGTTTGTACCACTGACGCTATGAGCGTGGCCGCGGGGCACCCTGGGAGTCGTAGTAGGAGAGGGAAACCGTTTGGCCTTCGCCGGAGCCCCAGGTGGGCTCTGGGAAGTGAATTCCCACACCGGCGCTCTGCGTGTCTAGGCGCTGTGGACGCAGTCGCGTTGCACTCTGGGAGTCGTAGTAGGGAAAGGAAGAAGCCCTCTATTCCCCGCACGGAGCCCGTCGTGGGCTCTGGGAAGTGCAGTCTGAGACCAGCGCTCTGCGTGCGTAGGCGCTGTGGTCGCGGCCGCGTTGCACTCTGGGAGTCGTAGTAGGGGAGGGAAGAAACCCTCTATCCCACGCGCGGAGGCCGCGGTGGGGTCTGGGAAGTGTAGTCTGAGACCGGCGTCCGGCGTGTCTAGGCGCTGTGGGCGCCGCCGCCTTGCACTCTGTGAGTCGTACTGAAAAAGAAACGCCGTTTCTCACATGCTCAGAGGCCGCGGTGGGTTTTGGGAAGTGTAGTTATCTGAGGCCAGCGGCCTGTTGGGTTCCGTCCCTGAGGTTCTGGAAGGCGCACTTGCAGCGACGCCCGCGGCGGAGTCCTCGGGGGCGGAGCCGAGTGTCTGGCTGCGGTGGACCGGAGGCAGGTAAAGGGGCCCGCCCTGTGCAAACGGGAGCCCGGCCGGATGGCCAGGGCGGTGATTCCGTCTGGAGCCCGGAAACACTTCGCCAAAAGCACAGAAGAAACATCCCTGCACTGGCCACGGTTACGTGAGGAGGTGCTGGGGATGCAGGTCAGGCTGACGTCCCCGGAGCCCGGGCTGTGGCAGGAAGGGGACGGCCTCTCACGGGCGCCCCGGGCACCCTGGGCCCCTGTCTGTGGCGAGGCCGGGGAGCGGGGTGACTGGGGCTCGGCCCAGCTGGCCTGTTCGCTCAGGGCTCCCTTCTCCCCCCGCCAGGTCGGCCGTTTTACGTTTTCGATCTCCGCGATCCCTTCTGTGAGCCATGTCTCAGGTATGCTGATGTTTCCTCTTTTCTTACTGAAGCGCAACAGTATTTTTCAGGATTTGGAGACGAGACAAGGGCTTTCTTCCTCCTGAAACTACGTGATTGACAGAACCCCAGGACCCTACCCCCATTCTTCCTCTTTAGGGGTTTCGTATGCTTTATGGTGAGCGGTAGGGTGTCAGCTGTTACATTGCCTCTTCTTTTCTGCAGTTGTTAGAACGAAGAGCGTTTTACTTTATGTTGCTCACTCTAGCCGCCCTTCATTCGTTTATTCAACGTATTACTTTTTTACTGAGCATTTGTTTTCAGCACCCATGTCAGTGGTTCTCACAGTGTGAAGATTCTTGAGCGCTACCTCAGATCTTCTGGATCGGAAACTTTGGGTCCGCGGCCTAGCAGTCTGTGTTTTCAGTGTCTCCCAGTGATTCTAACGCATGGCGCACCCCATGTCTTGGGGATTCAACAGTGAGCAAAACAAAATCTCTGAACTCACTTTTCAGACATAGCATTGAATTCCTTTAGCAAGGAACACTGATTATTTGTACTCTAATTAGTGCTGAATGCTTGGCTGGTAATTGTGCTTCACGGAGGTAGGAGTAACAAGGCCGACCATTCCAAACGAGTCTCTCATTTTTGGCTCCGCTTCTTTGTCCTACCTTTTGTCATACTTATCTCCAAGTCCAGGGGCTGAGGTTTGCTGGGAAATCCAATTTCCATCTCTGCCGCAGATCTCACTGTTCACTGTAGGAAAGAGTTTCCTTTATTAGTCAACAGTCTTATATCACTTTTTTTTTTTAACTTGAAAACTGTAAAATATAACTCTGCCATACATACGGGGCTGCTACTAGTTTGGGATCTTTTAAATTCCCACTCATTCCTTATATTAATGGTTATGTCAATCAGTCAAGTGGTGTAAAACCAGGCTGCAAAGCAAGGACTTGTGTGTTATTCCCCTTAACCCTAAGGGAAAGAGCTTTAGGTTTGATCCTGGGAGGTATTATATTCCCTTCTTGGGAGATCCGTGTATTTTATAGCTTATATCCTCTTTGTCCTGTGACATTGCTAAAATTACCATTAAGTTTCACAGCTGTTTCTTCATGATTGAGGATGACTGACAAACTTGAGAATGCATGCCCCTTTTGAAGGGTGCTACAGCAAGTTATTACCATGAAGAAATTTTAACCAAATCATATTAAAATAAGCTGGTATTAAGGAAAATACACATTGCTTATTAAACATGAAAGAATAGTCATCACTATTCATGAAGTAAGATCTTAAGAATTTTGTAACCAAAGCCAAAAATCCACGTTGTGCCCATGTATAATCCTTTATCATGAACAAAACTGTAAATTATCTCAAAACAAATCATTTATATTCTTTCTCCTTTTCTCCAGTTGTGTGACAAAATATGAAAGCTGGGCTCTTAGTTATATAATAATTACTCAGAATTCTGAAAACTCCCATTGCCTCTACTTATACACATTGTCCTTCCTCCACAGTGAGGCTCATTTCACTTGTTTTTTTTTTTGAGACAGAGTCTCGCTCTGTTGCCTGGGTTAGAGTACTGTGGCATCAACCTAGCTCACAGCAACCTCAAACTCCTGGGCTCAAGCAATCCTTCTGCCTCAGCCTCCCAAGTAGCTGGGACTACAGGCATGCGCCACCATGCCCAGCTAATTTTTTCTATATATTTTTGGTTGTCCAGTCAATTTCTTTCTGTTTTTAGTAGAGATGGGGTCTCACTCTTGCTCAGGCTGGTCTCGAACTCCTGAGCTCAAACGATCCACCTGCCTTGGCCTCCTAGAGTACTAGGATTACAGGCATGAGCCACCGTGCCCAGCCTCATTTCACTTCTTAATAAGGGCCTTTGGGGGCATGGGTGCTAGTTGTGCAGATATCTGTTTGCCATTTCAGGGGTCAGTGACATTCAGAGATGTGGCCATAGACTTCTCCCAGGAGGAGTGGAAATGGCTTCAGCCTGCTCAAAGAGATTTGTACAGATGTGTAATGTTGGAGAACTATGGCCATCTGGTCTCACTGGGTAAGTATTCCTCCTCATCTTCCTCAAGTCAGAATTTGACCTTTATAATTGCTGTTGTAAATCGTGATTATCTGGCTGAATAATCCCAAGGGAAGTATGGAGTTTTTAAAAAAAATAATTAGTTTTAAAGATGGGGCTTGTAACTGCATCTAATCTTTAGACATATTTCATACTTACATCTGACATTTCTTTTCATGACCATTCTTTTCTTAGGATTCAAGGACTGATTTTGAATTTGTTTCATTTTCTGCAAGCAGGTCTTTCCATTTCTAAGCCAGATGTGGTTGCCTTATTGGAGCAAGGGAAAGAGCCTTGGCTCGGGAAAGGGGATGTGAGAAGAGATCTGTTTTCAGGTGAGTGAGTTAGAAACTGGTAGGGAAAATTTTTAAAACCACCCAGTTAGTCAATTAGAAACCAGTGGTACTTTTTTTTCATATGTTGGTTGAAAATTTTTTCCTTATGATACCAGAAAAGTGGAGACCATAAGTCTTACCCACAACTCCATAAGGGACCACTTCAAACCCAATTCACATCTTATACTTTCTCTGCTTTCTCACAGATAGATATGTCTTTCTTTTTTTCCAGTGTTAGGTTTGTCTGGTCTCTGAATTTCATTTCTTTTTGTTTCCTCCCTTTCTTCAAATTGGCATATGTTTCTATTGTCTAAATAAAAGGTATATATAATTTTTATAGTGCTGTTTTATTTAATCATCTTGGAAAGATTAACTCATTACTCTTTGATTAATTGATTTATTCATTGATTTACATATTGTGTTAACAATGTTTACTGAAATTTTAATTTTATCAGACTTTCTCTTAGGTGCTACAGAGTCTAGAGGGTATACAAAAGTGTAATAACTATCAAGGGATTTTTGTCCTAGTGATGTGTCTATAAATAACTTGTATTAGATATGCTCAAATTAGCAGTTCGGCAGTGAGAGAAAAGGAATTTCTAGTTGATGTTTTAGACCTAGATAATTTGGATAGGTATAGTAGTAATAGAAACATAAAACACAAGAAAAGGGTCAGTTTTGGAGAACAGGTGATGAATTAGTTTGAGAAGTATGAATAGAGGATAATATTTCCAAGTGAAAATGTGCAACAGGCTGTTGGAATATATCTTAGAAGAAAATTCAGTTTAGAGATGTAGATGTGGGAATCTTACATTAAACAAAAATTGAAGCCATAAGATTGAATGAGAAGTAGAAGTTCTCTGAAAACCTTCACCTTTGGTTGAAAATGGAATTGCTGGCAATATTCTTTAAAAATAAATATGGCCACGGCCTACCCTTGAAGAAGATTCTGACATGGAAGATCTGTGGAGCCTAAATATACGTATGTATGAAAAGTTCTAAAGAAAAAGAAAAGTTCCGTAAGTTCTGTAGTTGATACTGAAGCAAATGTCTGATGGAGGTATACTGACCTTTGAAGCATGGTCCCATGGAAAGCAAAGGCGGTTGTCTACATTTAGGAAGCAGGAGCTGAGGACTGATGAGGGAACAGGAGACCCGTGCCGTGAAAACAGCTCTAGCTTCAAGGAGAGTGGTGGTAGTTAGTATCAGATGCTACCGGGACCCCTAGGAGGATGTAGAGAAGGATTTGGAAAGAAGGTGTCAATGTGGACTCAAGTCATGAGGTGGAACCAGTGCAAGGAAACTCCATTTAAATATGAGTTAAAGAAGAAAAATGTCCTTTTCTAAATAAAAATAAACAAAACCAATAAAAGCAGGTATAAGGGAAGTGAGGAAAAAGGAAAACATGGAAAAATTGCCTCTAATTCCACTGCTCTAATAATACAGGTTTTGCAATTTTTATGTATTTCTTCCAGTATCTTATTTTGAAAATTTTTTCTATTGTGAAATATCACACAAAGATAATACATAAACCTAAGTGTACAAGCTTAACAAATTATTAAAAGACAGACACCCATGTGGTCAGTAAACAGAGCACTCCCAGGTCTGTCAGAGCCTTCTGTGTGCCCATCCCAGTCCCCCAGCAAAGGTAATCATCCCCTTACTTTTATGGTAAGGTAACTTCCTTGTTTTTCTTTATAGTTTTGTCAGCTCTTTGCATCTCTGTTTCACTATGGTTTAGGTTTGTATGTTTGTGAACTTTATATAGAAGGACTCATAGGATATTTATCATACTGTGATTTGCTTCTCTTAAAATTATTTTTAAAAAGATTGTTTCATTTTGCATATTGCTCAAGTAGTTTGTTTAATTGTACAAGTATACCACAATTAATCCAGTTTCTTTTTTTTTTTTTTTTGAGACAGAATCTCACTGTGTTGCCCGGGCTAGAGTGCCGTGGTGTCAGCCTAGCTCACAGCAACCTCAAACTTCTGGGCTCAAGCGATCCTTTTGCCTCAGCCTCCCAAGTAGCTGGAACTACAGGCATACACCACCACACCTGGCTAATTTTTTCCATATATTTTTAGTTGTCCAGCTAATTTCTTTCTATTTTTAGTAGAGACAGAATCTTGCTCTTGCTCAGGCTGGTCTCGAACTCCTGAGCTCAAACGATCCACCCACCTCAGTCTCCCAGAGTGCTAGGATTACAGGCATGAGCCACCATGCCCGGCGATCCATTTTATTCTTGAGGGCTTCTTAGGTTGCTTGCAATTTAGAGATACTGCAAGCGATGTTATCGTACGTGTATTATGGTACATACTGGCACAGGTTTCTCTGTGCGATATATAGGACTGGAATTGTTGAATTAGAGGATAATGTACCTCTTTCATGTTATTAGTTAATGCCAAAATGTTTTCTAAAGGTCTTTTACTGACTAAACACTTTCACAAACACAGTAAGTGTGTTCCTGTTAGGCATCATAATTTTCACCTGTCAGAGGGTGTGCAGTGGTAGCTTTTGGTTTAAATTTGCATTTTTCAGATACCTGATGAGGTTTGAGCACCTTTTCAAATGTTTATTGAATATCTAGACATCCCCATTGGCAAAGTGCACCTCGAATGACTTTGCTCATTTACCTATCGGAGTCTGTCTTTTTCTTATTAATGTGTAGAAGTTATATATTTTGGATACAAATCCTTTGTTTTTATACGTACTGCAAAACCTCTCATATGTGGCTTATGTTATTCCGTTATAGCCTCTTGATGAACAGAAATTCTTAATTTTAGTATAGTGAGATTTATCAGTCTTTTCCTTTGTGATTTTGTTGTTTTGTTTTGCTTTTTGACCTGCTTAGGAAATCTTTTCCTACTAAGAGGTCATGAAGACACTTTCCTATATTTTCTTCTAAAAAAAAGCCTACTTGTTTTGCCATTCACATTTAGATCCATGGTTCATTTTAAATTTGTTTTTGTATGTCGTGTGAGTTAGTAGTAAACTTTGATATATTCTGTATGGTACCATTTATTGACACATCTGTCCTTTCCCTCACTGTGTAAACAGTTAGCAGCCCTGCATTCCTGGTTTAAATTCCACCTGGTGGTGGGATATAATTCTTCTTTTACATTTTTGGATTCAATTTGCTAATATTTCGTTGAGCATTTTTACATCTATGCTTATGAGAGATACTGGCCTGTAGTACATTGGCCTCCTAGAATGAGTTAGGAAGTAGTCCCTCTGCTTCTATCTTCTTAAAGAGATTGTAGAGAATTGGTATAATTGCTTCGTTAAATAGTAGAGTTCACCAGTGAACTCATCTTGGCCTGGTGCTTTTTGTTTTGGAAAGTTATAAATTATTCATTTGATTTGTTTACTAGACCTAGGTCTATTCAGATTGTCTATTTCTTCTTGTATGAGTTTTGGAAATTTGTGTCTTTCAAGGAATTGATCCATATTATCTTTGTCATCAAATTTGTGGGCATAGAATTGTTAATAGTATTACTTTATTATCCTTTTAATGTCCATGGGATCTGTAGTGATATCTCCCCTTTCATTGCTGATATTAGTAATGTGTGACATCATTTTTCTTAGTTTATCAATTTTATAGATCTTTTTAAAGAATGAGCTTGATTTGGTTGATTTTTCCCTAGTGATGATGTATTTTGAATTTCAATTTTGATTTCTGTTCAAATTTTTAAACATCTTTCCTTCTGCTTACTTTGGATTTAATTTGCTCATTTTTAGTTTCTCAAGATAGAAGCTAGATAATTGATTTTAAATCTTTCATTACTAATGTATGCATTCAGTGCTATAAATTTGTGTCTAAGCACTGCTTTCACTGCATCCCACAAATTTTGACAAGTTGTATTTTCCTTTTCATCTCGTTCAAAATATTTTAAAATTTCTCTTGACATTTCTTGTTTGTGTTATTTAGAAGTTTATTGTTCAGTAGCCAAGTATTTTGGGATTTTCTAATTATTGATTTCCAGTTTCATTCCGTTGTGGTCTGAGAGCACACATAAGATTTCTTTTCTTTTAAATTTGTTAAGGTGTGTTTTATGGTCCAGAATTTGGTCTTTCTTGGCGAATGTTCTATGTGAGCTTGAGAAAAATGTGTAATCTGTTTTGGATGAAGTAGTCCCTAGATGTCAATTATATCCTGTTAATTGATGGTGCTTAATAAATTCAACTATGTTCTTACTGATTTTCTACTTGCTAGATCTGTCCATTTTTTTAAATTTATTTTTTATTTATATTTTTAAAGCTGGTCAAGTGAAGCAGTGGGAGTGGAGAAGGAATGTCTACTTTCAATAGAGCAGGATTGAAGTCTTCAACTTTAATAGTGGACTCATCTATTTCTTTTCACAGTTCTATCAGTTTTTGCCTCATGTATGATATTTTGATGCTCTATTGTTACACATATACACATTAAGGATTTTTATGTTTTCTTGGAGTTTTGACCTCTTTATCATTATACAGTGTTCTCCTTTATCCTTGATAACATTCCTTGCTCTGAGGTCTGCTGTCTGAAATTAATTTAGCTACTTCCACTTTCTTTTGATCAGTGTTATCATTGTATACCTTTCTCCGTTCATTTACTTTTAATCTATATGTGTCTTCATATTTAAAGTGGATTTCTTGTAGACAGCATATAGTTGGAGCTTGTTTTTTTTTAATCCATTCTCACAGTCTGTCTTAAATAGTTGTGTTTAGACTATTGACATTTAAAGTGATTATTGATATACTTGGGTTAGTAGCCATGATATTTGTTAATTGTTTTCTATTCATTGCCCATCCTTAGTTTCTATTTGTGTCTTCCTCTCTTTTTCTGCCTTTTGTGGTTTTTATTGAATATTTTATGATTTTCTTTTCTTTTGTAGCATATTGATTATGTTTCTTTTTTTAGTGGTTGCCCTAGAGTTTGCCCTAGAGTTCAGCTAATCCAAGTCCCCTTTGGATCACTGTATCACTTCATGTATAGTGCAAGTACCTTATAATATTTCTAATTCTTCCCTCTAGTCTCTTGTATCATTGTTATCATTCGTTTTCTTATATATAAGCTGTAATTATCAAATACATTGTTATTATTTTGAATAAACTGTTATCTGTTAGATCAATTAAGACTAAGAAGAATAAAAGATTTTATTTTACTTTCATTTATTCTTTCTCTAATGCACTTCCTTTCTGTATGTAGATCCAAATTTCTGACCTACGTAATTTTTCATCTCTTTGAAGAACTTCTTTCAAGATTTCTTGCAAAGGAAGTATACAGGCAACAAATTCCCTTAATTTTTTTTTCTAAGAAAGTCATTTCTCCTTCATCTTTGAAGGTTAATCTCACAGGGTACAGAATTATGGGTTGATGATTTTTTTCTCTCAACACTTTAAATATTTCCCCCCATTCTCCTTGCTTTCATGGTTTCTAAGGAGATCTGATGTATAATAGTCCCTCCCTTATCTGTGGGGGATGTGTTCCAAGACTCCCAGTGGATGCCTGAAACCATTGATAGTACTGAATCTGATTGCTGTCAATCAGAACACGTTTCTGTTTCTGTCCTTGACCCACAGATTTAATGTTTTTTCCATCTTAACGTTTATCATATACTGTGGCTGTAACTTTTTTAGTTTGAGGTGGGACAGCAAAACTATTACAGCATGGATTGCTTTTTTTCTTCCTCACATGAATAGAAGATTCATTCTTACCATAAGTCTTAGCAACCTCAGCATACAATTTTTTTTTTTTATCCTTATTGGGAATTTTCATCTCTTCACTTAAAGGAAACATTTTATGGCTTTTCTTTGGCATATTCAAATTGTCAGCATCACTGCTCCTGTGCTTTGAGATCATTATTAAGTAAAATAAGTGTCTCTTAAACATAATCACTGTGATACCACAACAGTTGATCTGATAACTGTGACAGCTGCTAAGTGACTAACAGGCTAGTAGCATGGATATGCTGGAAAAAGAAGGCTTCACATCCTGGATGTGATGGAGTGGGACAGTGTAAAATATCATCATACTACTCAGAACAGCATACACTTTAAAACATGAATTGTTTATTTCTGGAATTTTCCATTTAACATTTTTAACGTTTTTGGACTGCTGTTGACCACAGGTAACTCAACCAGTGAAAAGCAAAAACACAGGACTACTATAATTTTTAGCTGTATTCCTTTATAGGTAAGGTGTTTTTTTTCTCTGACTTCTTTTCAAGATTTCTTTATCTTTTATTGTCTGAAGTTTGAATATGATATACCTAATTGTAGTGATTTTTCTTTTTTTTTGCATTTATCCTACTTGGTGTTCTCTAAGCTTTCTAGATTTGTGATTTGGTGTCTGACATTAATTTAGGGAAATTCTCAGTCATTATTACTTCAAGTATTGCTTCTGTTCCTTTTTCTCTTTCTTCTCCTTCTGGTATTCCCATCATGCATATATTACACCTTTTATAGTTGTCCCACATTCTTGGATATCTTGTTCTATTTTTTTAAAATCTTTTCTGTCTTTGCTTTTCAGTTTTAGAAGTTTATATTGAGATATCTGTACAGACTACTAATGAGCCCATCAAAGGCATTCTTTATTTCTTTTTTTTTTTTTTTTTTGAGACAGAGTCTCTCTGTGTTGCCTGGGCTAGAGTGCCGTGGTATCATACTAGCTCACAGCAACCTCAAACTCCTGGGCTCAAGTGATCCTCCTGCCTCAGCCTCCCAAGTAGCTGGGACTACAGGCATGTGCCACCATGCCCAGCTAATTTTTTCTATATATTTTTAGTTGTCCGATTAATTTCTTTCTATTTTTGGTAGAGATGGGGTCTCGCTCTTGCTCAGGCTGGTTTCGAATTCCTGAGCTCAAACAATCCGCCCACCTCGGCCTCCCAGAGTGCTAGGATTACATGCGTGAGCCACCGTGCCCAGCCAGTAATCATAGTTTTAAAAATTCCTGGACTGATAATGCCAATATTCCTGCCATATCTGACTGAGGTTCTGATGCTTGTTCAGTCTCTTCAAGCTTCTTTTTTGCCATTTAGTATACCTCATAGTTTTTTGTTGAAAGGTAGGCATGAGGTACTGAGTAAAAAGAACTGCAGTAAATAGGCCTTCTGTACTGTAGAGGTAAGGTGTCAGGGAAGAGGAAGAATTTTATAATCCTAAATTAGGCCTCAGTCTTTTGGTGAGCCTGTGCCCCTGGAATGTAAATTTCACCAGCTCTTCTCAGTTTTTTCCCACCTTAGAAAAGGGAAAAGTGTGGGCCCTACCTTGGGACAGGCTGGCTACACGGGGCTGGAGTTGGATTATTCCCTATCCCTGTGTGGAGGCTCAAGCTGCCTGGATTTGGGTATTTCCCTTCCCCAAGGTAGGACAGACTCTGCTGAAACCCCAACAGCTTAGGCTGTGGTAAAGTTGTTCCTCCTGAGGGTAGGCCTTGTTGAGAAGAATTAGAATGCTCTAGTTCTAGAATGCTCTCCTCCACCAGAAGTACAAGGGGATTTTTCTGATATTCACTGTGAAGACCCGGTAGAGCTCCTGGAGGTAAAACTCACAGAAGCCTAGTGGAGGCCCCTATGACTGGAGTTTTAAACCACAGACTTGTCTGCACGGAGTCTCCAGCTGTTTGTCAGTTATGGTTCAGGCTTTCCTATCGCAGCACTGGTTCCTGCAGAGGTTTCTGCTTGTGGATTTCTACTTTGGTGAGTTGTGATTCTCTGTATCTTCCTGTCTCTCCAGTTTTGGGAGCAGTGGTTTGCCCTGTGACTGTACTTCTCTGAGGGATCTCAGAAGAGTTATTGATTTTTCAGTTTGTTTAGTTTTTCACTTCTTGGGACAGAGTAGTGACTTCTAAGCTCTTTACATGTCAGATTGGAAACTGGAAGTCCCTGTAATGATTTTTTAAAACTTTTTTTCCATAGTTTCCTTTTTTCAATATTCATACTACATTAAGTACTTCCTGAATGATCTTAAATAACACTGGGGATAGAAAATGTTTGGTTTTTTCCTAAGAACAGTGAATATATCTAAAAATTTTGCTTTTGTACATTAGTTGCTGGGTTATCAAAAGAATCCTTTATTATATTAAGAATGAATCCTTATGTCTTTCTAGGCTTTTAATAAATATAAGTACTCAGTTTCATCAAATCCATCTGGCATCTACCAAGAAGAGTATAGGCATAGTAGGTAATGGGAAGACGTGAGGTGACTTTGAGGCAGGGAAATGGAAGAATACATAATTAGCATTCTACTTTTATATGTTAACTTGGATTCTTGATTGTTTTTTGCTCTCATTTTTGTGGAAAACCATATGGCAAATACTATACTAAATCTATGCAGTTAGCTCCAACAGCTTTTAAGTTTTATTTTATTTTTAATTGACATGATTAATAAGCATATATACTTATGGAGTACAATGTGATGTTTCAATACGTATATACATTGCGTAATTAGCAAATCTGTCACTTCAGACATTTAACATTTCTTTGTGGTAAGAACATTCAAAATCCTCTCTTCTAGCCATTTTGAAATATACATTATTGTTAACTGTAGTCACCCTACTGTGCAATAGAACATCGGAATTTAACTCTTACCTAACTATAACTTTGTATTTATCCAACAGCTTTTTCTACTCTCATTAAATGTACTGGTTCACCTGGTGTATTTCAGTTCCCAACTAGTTGGTTTGATGAAGCATTTCTAGAGGAAACCTTTCTTAATCTGTTGCAGTGGATTTTCATATCTTGTCTCTGGTCTTCTGTAAGGCCAGAGTAAAAGACCAGAGAAAGTAAAATAAACTTTCGTATGTTTTATGTCATTAACTAATGTTTCCTGTGTTCTCTTTCTCCCTATTTATATTCTCATCTCCTGAAGAGAATTACTGAGTTTATATCCCTAGATACTCAGTAGGTATGGAATTAATTTACAGAAGAGGCAGGAAAGGAATTTAATCCTTCCCTATTACTGAGATCATGATTTTAACAAGAACAGCTATTTCACTGCATCCTTAATCCTAATCTGTCATGTATTTTTGTGTACCTACCATATAGGTACACATCTTGATTCATTACTGAGATAGGTATTAAAGAAATATGAGGTCTATTTACTTCTCCTTAATAGCTTACAGTCAGAGTGATAATAGCAGATGGCATTTCCCCCTTAAAAAATAAGTGTCAAAGTGTTTAGAGAAAAATGCTTTTTTAGATGTTATTGGGAAATGATTTTAAAATTATATAAAAGTTGCAAGAATAGTACACATGCCTTGTGCCCACATTCACCTTTGCTAACATTTTGTCCCATTTGCCTTATCATTTGGTATATGACTTTTTTTTCTGAAACATTTGAGAATAAGTTGTATACATCATTGCCTTTTAGGCCTAAATTCACAAGTGTTCATTTCCTAAGAATAAGGACATGAATGTGTTTTTTAAAAAGTACTTCATACTGTGAAATGCTGTTCCAATTTAAAAGTGATGAAATCTGTTTCTAAAATTCACCCTGGAGAAAATCAGGACTTCTGTTTGTCAAAGGCATTTTATGGGAAGTTACCGTTGTAGCAAAGGTGAGCTTCAGAACAGTTCAGAAGGTGCAGTTAGTGAGGATCATAGACAGCAGTTTTCAGAGAAACCTTTTTTTCCCATTTAGAATAAATTACTGTAAGATGTTCCAAATGCACTAAGTGAACAGAGTTGGATGTCTTTGTGGCCCCTGAGGGACACTTGCTCTGTGTTTATTAGCAGCACTATGGTATTTCCATTTTCAGATAGTTCTGACAGTAAATACAATATAAATGGGGGTGAGGAAGACTAACGACCTATGCTTCACAATTACTTTTCTTCCTGATTGTTCCACTTTTCCCTCTCCTTCAATTACTTATATTTAATCTTTTTATTTAATTCACCCATATCTCTATTGATTTCTTCTGAATTTTGGGGCATACTTCTGAAATCAATATGACTCTTGATTTCATAGTCACGTATGACAGCTATGAATGCCGTGCAATTGATAAGATTTTTTTCTCTACTTAATACTCTCATTAAGGGAGGAATGGCTTTATTTTACTCAGTATAGAAAAAAAAAAAAGGAAACAATTGCTTTTTTTTTGTTATCTTTCAGTTTCACAGTCAAATGATGAGATCAAAGAGTTTTCTCCAAAAAATGTTATTTATGGTGACTCATCCCAGTATTTGATAATGGAAAGAATTCTAAGCCCAGGCCCTGTGTATTCCAGTTTCAAAGGAGGGTGGAAATGCGAGGAGGGTGCTGAGATACTGCAAAGAAATCAGGGATGTATCAGGCAAGCGACAGTCTCTCATCAAGACGCCTTGGCTCAGCACATGAGCATCAGTACTGTAGAAAGGCCCTACGGATGCCGTGAATGTGGAAAGTCTTTCAGTCGGCGCTTTTCCCTTGTGTTACATCAGAGAACTCATACTGGGGAGAAACCCTATGTATGTAAGGAATGTGGCAAAACCTTTAGCCAGATCTCAAACCTTGTGAAACACCAGATGATACACACTGGAAAGAAACCCCATGAGTGTAAGGACTGTAATAAAACATTCAGTTATCTTTCGTTCCTCATTGAACACCAGAGAACACATACTGGGGAGAAACCTTATGAATGCACTGAGTGTGGAAAGGCCTTTAGCCGTGCCTCAAACCTCACTCGACATCAGAGAATTCACATAGGGAAGAAACAATACATATGCAGGAAATGTGGGAAAGCCTTCAGCAGTGGCTCAGAACTCATTCGCCATCAGATTACACATACTGGAGAGAAACCTTACGAATGCATTGAATGTGGGAAGGCCTTTCGCCGTTTCTCACACCTTACTCGGCATCAAAGCATCCATACCACCAAAACCCCATATGAGTGTAATGAATGTAGGAAAGCCTTCCGTTGCCACTCATTCCTGACTAAACATCAAAGAATTCATGCTGGAGAAAAGCTCTATGAATGTGATGAATGTGGTAAAGTTTTCACTTGGCATGCATCCCTTATTCAACATATGAAAACTCATACTGGAGAGAAACCCTATGCATGTGCTGAATGTGACAAAGCCTTCAGTCGGAGCTTTTCCCTCATTCTACATCAGAGAACTCACACTGGGGAGAAACCTTATGTCTGTAAGGTGTGCAACAAATCCTTCAGCTGGAGCTCAAACCTTGCTAAACATCAGAGGACGCACACTCTGGAGAACCCCTATGAATATGAAAATTCATTTAATTATCACTCATTCCTCACTGAACACCAGTGAATTGACACTACAGAGAAAACTTAAAGTGTATGGGATATTAGAAAACATAATGCCTTACCTTTCCTTCAGAGAACTCTTGGAAAGAAGCCTTATATGAATGCGATGAATGTGAAGAAATGTGGCCCATACCTTATTCAACATCCTGGAGAAAACTCCCAGGAATATGTGAGAAAGCCATTAGTAGCTGCTCATTCTTTTTGCAGTAATAGAAGATGGAATCAATATTGAGAAGATTCTTACCTGGTAATACTGAAAGGACTTCATTTGATAGGATTCCCTTACCCTACATTTGTAAATTCTTATGAGGAAAGAGCACCTATACAATAGACGTGAGAAAGCCAGAGACCAGCCCTCATTCTGCCATGTGTCAGCTCAACCAGGACAGAACGCATGAGTAAGGAATGAGCTTTGCAAAGATGTACTTTGGACATCAGAAAATTCACATGTAAGCAAAGTGATACAAACACAGTAATTGGGGAATGCTTTTATGATGTAATACTTATTACATTTTTAAATACTCTTTTAGCAGGGAAAGAAATTCTATAAGTGAATGTAGGGTGACTTTCTACACTATTTGAAACCTATATTAGAGAATTATACTAAGGGAAAGCTACCATTGTAATGAATGTAGCAAAACCTTAGATATTTGAGAAGTAGACTAGATGGAATCTGTGGGAAGAGGTCTTATTTTGTGGGAGGGGGAATTGTTTTTTAAATGAACTCAGAAAAGAAAGTTATGAATAAATCTTTTGATGTATAATAAATTAATCTTGTATTTGCTGATTTTTTTCCACAGCTTATAATTTTGAAAATGTAACTACCACAATATCGACATCAACAATGAAGAGTAGTGTGCTTTTGTAGAAACAATACAGAAATGTAATTATAGAAGCATTTTTAGGTATCAAGGTTTTAACTTTGAGATAGAGTTTGGATTTAAGGTTATGCTAACTCATAGTTATCCTTCAATTTGACCATAGCCATTACTTATACAGTCTGAAATAAGTCTAAATGCATTCGAGGAAAAAATGCCAAGGCAGATTTCCTTTTTTCTTCCATGTACAGTGAGAACAGGTCTTTTGAAAGCACATATTTAAAACTCTTCTGGGATTATCAGCTTCCCAACTGGCAAAGCTCACTTGATTGGAGCGAGTTTGTTTTGATCAGGAAGGTAAGTGATTTTATTTTATAGAAAGAAAAATACAGAACGTGAGTAGGAGTGACTTTATGGAGCATTAATGTGGTGGCTGCATTGAAGGCACATCTGTAGAAGGTGTTATTAGATAAATACCATTTAATGAGTCATTTTGTAGGAGGTGGAATTTATTTAATAGAGTTTCAGTTCCAATCAAAGGCGTTCTTTACATGTAGTAGAGTACTAAATACACTATCAGTAGTGTATTTCCTGAAGCCTGCCACCAGGTATGCCATTTTTGTAAACACACTTCGAAGCTTTCCAGTTTTCCATAAGAGTTATTTAGGAGTGGTTGACTTATCTTAAAATAGTGTACAGTCTGGCTCAAACACTGATAAGCAGTGTATCTCGTATCTTATTTGGTTTCTTAAGGTAACAGTGGTCTGTCCCAGGGTGAAAGTCAGGTTACCGTGAGCTGTCAGCAATGTTAGGACATGAAAAAACTCATTATTGATTTAAATTGACATTTTATTTCTTTAAGAATATACTGTATATCTTTAACTTTCTGCTCCCTGTCTGCTCTCCACTCTTCTCCGTACTCTATGGGATTTCACCTGTTTGAACTATATCACAGGTTATCAGTGTACAGCCCATTGGCCAGGTATTCATTGACATAGTGTTTATGGGGGCTTATCTGCCACAGCAGCAGAGTTGAGTATGTTGCCATACATCAAGCTAAAATTTACTATCAAGCCCTTTATAGAAAAAGAGTTTGCCAAGCCCCGACTACATCAAATCTTTGCCCCCTAGCTTTTGGTGGGGTGCCGCCAGTGTTGAGAACATTTACTTTATTTAGAGAGATGTGAGTATCAGAATGGATCTATTATGTGCATTGTGCTCAGCCATCTTCTAGCCTGGGAAAGGCCAAAAGACATTCCCTTCAAGGAATTAAGTAATAGGCTGGCTGTGGTTACTCCCACCTGTAATTCCAACACTTTGGGAGGCCAAGGTGGGAAGATCCTTTGAGGCCAGGAGTTTGAGACTAGCCTGGGCAATATAATGAGACCCAGTATCTGTAAAAAATAAAGAAAAGAATAGCTGCGTGTACTGGTACGCACCTGTAGTCCCAGCTACTTGGGTAGCTGAGGAAGGAGAACTGCTTGAGCCCAGGAGTTCATAGCTGCAGTGAGCTATGACCATACCACTGCACTCCAGCCTGGGTGACAGAGTGAGACTCTGTCTCAAAAAAAAAAAAAAAAAAAAGGGAATTAAGATATATATTGGTGAGAAGTGTACAGCCATCCTCAGAGAACTCTGTGGTACCTGCCCTCTCTAGGGTGTAGATGCTGTTGGGAAGTTCTATAATGAAAGTAGGATCCCAATTCCAATAAAGATCATGGGATCTTGGCATGGTAGAGGTTGGGTAAAATTAGCACAAGAATTCTAGGGATGGTGTAGTAATCATGAGTTTAACTATATAGGTCTGTGACAAAGGCTAAATGATCATAGGACTCCAAAAGATAAAATAGAAATTTCAGAGCAAAGAAAGCAAAACTTGCAGATTGGGTATGAGTGATTTGGAAGAAAGAGTCCAAGTCCTCAGCAAAACTTTCAAAAATCTGCCTTTATATGGTAGGACACAGAAAAGGTTATCAAAAAGTGTAAAAGATTATTTATCTGACATTTTAAAAGCTCTTAAGAAATGCTGAATCACTAATAGTCTTAATATCACAGAGGACAATATTATGTAGAAAAATGGACATTGCATCAGACAATATTTTAGAAAAGACAGAATCAATGTGAAACTTTGCTGATGGGTGAAAAATATAATTTTGTATGTGTTTGATAGGCATTTCTTAAATTATAGATGAGTTTAAGTCATGATATATAGTAGTCTGTGAATTTCCTATTTATGATAAAACAAATGTCTCATTTTTTTATCTTAAAAGAATTCTGTATGTTAAGAAAATGATAGTTTTTTGGCATTCAAATTTCATACATGAACTATCACAACAGCCTCCTAGTCAGTCTCTCAAGATTTTTTATACAGAAGCCAGGGTGATCTTTTTAAAAAAGTAATTTCAATCTCTTATGAAAAATCCTTAAATAGCTCCTCATAACTCTTCAAGTGGAATTACAGACTCATGCCATAGCTGGCAGGGTTTTTTATGATCTGGCTTCTGCCTGCTTTCCAATCTGGTTTCGTATACTCTTCTCCTTACTCCTTTGCTTAACAGTGTTCCAGCTACTGAACTTACTTTGTGTTCCACAAATATGTCAAATTCTGAATGAGGACTTTTGTTCTTTCTCTATTTAGAAAGCTCTTTCTCTGTCCCTTCCCCCTGACCCCCTGCCATGAATGACTCCTTCCTTTCCTTCATATTTTAGTTTAAATGTCATCTTCTCATGGAGACTTTTCCTTACCTCCTTATCTAACATAGTTCCCCCATTCTTATCACAGAACATATTTATTTCCTTCATATTTTGAGTTTTTCCTAGAAGTCAATTTAGATGAAGTCTAAAAAGAGTCCATGCCTTTTAGCAATACTTACAAAAAATTGGCTTTTCAAAGGTAAGAGATAGAAAAGGTGGCTTAAAAAATGAACAAAAAATGTATCTGCTATTTTTGAAAAATGGATAGACTTTATATGTCCAACAACAGCCTAAGCAAATCCATTTACTTTACAACTTTGAATATATTAAAAGCATGCTTTTGAAAAATATTAAGGTAAATGATAGTTTATTTTTTTAATGGACAACTTACCTCTGTTCCCTACACAAACTAGAACACTTAATAAAAGACAAGTAAAAGAAAAAATTATGACTGAGAATTAACCACTGATAAAACACTCTGGTGTATATCCTTCCAGAATATTTTCAATGTGTGCACGCACACACACATATTTATAACATACATTTGAACAAAAACATGGACATACTCTAATATTTTGTAACTACATTTAAAATTCATAATATAGTGAATATATCTCCACATCAATCAATACAGAATCACATATTATTAATGACAATTATATTCCATTTTATGGACGTACAAAAAATTTTTAAACAAAGCTGTTACTGGGAATTTAGAATTTTCTAGTTTTTCACTACAGCATGAAACATTTACATGAGTATTCTTACTTATACATGGTTACATGAAGATTCTTTTTATAAAATCTCAGAAAAAAATTGCAAGTTGAAAGGTTAAGGATAGTCCAGCTTTGGACACATACTGCTTAACTGCCCTAAGAAAGGTTGTATTCATTTATACTTCCGTAAGTAGCCTAAAGGAAGTACACTGCACACTCATCAATTCATTCCTTTCAATATTAGAACGTACAATGGAGCAACATATGAACACTGACCATATTAAAAATAAACTATATGAGCTTAAGTGAGGAGAAGGAAAGAATATGAATAAACATTAAACTGAGGTTCTCTAAGTAGTCTTAGTTTCTGCATTCCTGTTATGTGGAACATTGTGATATGCTGAGTATAACTCCAGTAGTTAGAAAAAAGAAATACTGATTCCATGCAATTTTTACTTTAACAATCACTTAAAAACCTAACTCTTACTTTAAGTTAAATTTCTACTAGACTACTAAATAAAAGGCACAAAATTTGTTGAAAAACCTTAAATGTTTAATTGAACACCTACTCTGAGCCAAGCAGTAGGAGTAAAACAGTGAACAGTTTAGACAAAGTTGTCACCTTACCAGAGCTTACAGTTTAGCAGGCAAGATATACAACTAAATAGGTAATAATATGAAAATGTGACAAGTATTGTTAAAGCAGAGAAAGGATACAATACCTAAAGGATGAACAGGCCAGGTTAAAGTAGAGAGAGAGTGAAAAGGTGAAGGGAATCAAAAGAGACGAGGCCTGAAAAATAAGTTATGAGTTTGAGCAAAGTCTTGTGAAAAGATTTTATCTTAAAGGAGGAAAAAGCCAGTGGGAGATTTAAAAGTGAAATGTTATATGATCAGATTAGCACTTTATATGGATCACTCTGGAAGCAGTGTAGAGAACAGTTTATAGGAAAGCAAGATAAATAAATATTGTTCATTGCAGTACTGTTTGTTGTTATAAAAAATCTAGAGGCGGGCTGGGCAAAGTGGCTCATGCCTGTAATGCCAGCACTTTGGGAGGCTGAGGTTGAAGGACCGCTTGAGGCCATGTGTTTGAGACCAGCCTGGGCAACATAGCTGAATGCTATCTCTACAAAATTAAAAAAAAAATTTAAAAAAAAGCCTGGCATGGTTGTGCACTCCTGTAGTCTTAGCTACTCAGGAGGCTGAAATGGGAGGATCACTTCAGCCCAGGAGTTCAAGGCTGCAGTGAGCTATGATTGTGCCACTGCACTCCAGCCTGGGTGACAAAGCAAGAGCCTGTCTCTGAAAATAAATAAATATGCAAATAAATATTTTAAAAATTCTAGAGGCAAAATAGATTAAATACATCATGGTACAGCCATATAATCAAACACTAAGCTATTAAGAATGAAATACAAGTATGTGCATTGACATGGAAAGACAGATACATTTAAAAAAGCTAATTCAATTCTTACAGAAGGAAAACATGTTTATATGTACATAAAGTCTGACAGAATGCACACTTATCTTCAAAATTAAATTTCTAAAGCACTAGAATCTGAGGAGGAAAGGCTTTCCCTTCTCCTGTGTAGGCAGAGGTTGTTTACATTTTTCCCATATGTATTAGTTTTATAATTAAAAACCACCAACAAAGTTTAAGAAACAATAGAAGGATACCATGGCAGTAGCATAGAATACATGCTGGAACAAAGTAACATTCAAGCCCAGGGAATCCTGTTATGAGGCTGTTGTAATAAAATCAGATATGCTGATTGAGACCATGCCTGAGTCTAGCTGCTGGGGTACAGGTTGAGTATCCCTTATCCAAAATGCTTGAGACCAGAAGTGTTTCACATTTCAGATTTTGGAATATTTGCATTATACTTACCAGTTGAGCATCCCAAATCCAAAAACCCCAAAATCCAATGAGCATTTCCTTTGAGCATCAGGTTGATGCACAAAGTTTTGGACTTTGGAGCACTCTAAATTTCCCATTTTCAAATTTGGGATGCCGAATCTGTACCAAGATCATCTGGCAAAGATTAGTGTATAAATTCCAATCCCAACCAAGCAAAGCACAACCCCTTGCTGAGCACCACTTAAGATGATCTCCACACTCAAGGACCAGATGCATTTGGGATCATTTTTAAACTGCTGACTGCTACTGCTATACCCTTCCAGGGCTGCTGACAACTAAAAAGAAAAGGAATATTTGGCTTCCTAGCATGACTGCAGATTTTCCATTCCAAGCTACATATAAACCCTATTAGACCTAATTATCCATCAGCTTCTTAGAGACTGATGGGATTTAATCTATCCTCACTCTAAATTTTGTTTTCAGTAGTCATGGCTCAAAGTCTCAGCCCATTCCTCAGATCTCATCTTATTTTTCTCTATCAGCATCATTGTTACAATCGTCTGTATTCCTATGCGACACCTACAAAACCTAAACTCCTTTCCTTCGGGAAACTGTTTTCCATGGTACTTCCTGAGATTCCCCTGAGTGATGAAGAAACTCCCTTAATATCCCAAACTACTTCTGTTAACATTCTGTTCATTTCCTTGCATTAACTTAAACTTGGCTCTCTCCTGGGAAGAAAAAAAAAAACTTGACAAGAATCACATCAAAGAGGGGCTTATTCCCATGTATGCCACGTATCTATAGATTGGAAAGTAGGAACAATGTCCTCCTTACTCCTTAATATCGCTTATAATCATTGCAGCCTTGTAAAGGCCACTCCTTGTTTGGGCTCACACCATCTAGTTACACCACCTTCTCTGTCTCTTCCTGGCTACTATCTTCTATTGAAATGGACTCTCCTTCTAATTCGCTTAGACTTTGCTACTTTCTGTCGTCTTCACTGAAGGCCCTACTGATAACATGGGTGGACTCTCACACATGTAAGACCTTTACCAAAATCTATGGCCAGTATTTCATCCACCTTACTCCTACTCCTAGCAGGTAATCTTACCATGAAACCTATAATCATATGTCTATATTTTATTAGCCAGGAAGTGGGGAAATGGTATCTCTTGGCTACAAGGAGGCTGGGATAAGGCGTTTTGTAATTGGATACAAAGAAGCAAAACTGAGGTTCTGTTAATAAAGGAGAAGGAGGAAATATAAAGGTTAGCAACTAGCAATGTTTGCCACAATGGGCCAGAAAGTAGCTCTTAAGAAACACCAAATAGGCTGGGTGCGGTGGCTCACGCCTGTAATCGTAGCACTCTGGGAGGCCGAGGCGGGCATGTTTGAGCTCAGGAGTTCGAGACCAGCCTGAGCAAGAATGAGACCCCGACTCTACTAAAAATAGAAAGAAATTAATCAGACAACTAAAACTATATAGAAAAAATCAGCCAAGCATGGTGGCGCATGCCTGTAGTCCCAGCTACCTGGGAGGCTGAGGCAGGATTGCTTGAGCCCAGGAGTTTGAGGTCTCTGTGAGCTAGGTTGACACCACGGCACTCTAGCCCTGGCAAAAGAGTGAGATTCTGTCTCAAAAAAAAAAAAAAAAAAAAAAAAAGAACAGACAGCATCATATAGTTCAAATATTCTGAAACAAACATACAACAAGGAGTGTTACATAGCTAAAGAGCTGTTTTGAGGGCCGTTGATAGCCTTAAATGCTTATTTTAGAGAACAAAGATTGAAATAATGAGCTTAGGCTCCACCTTAAGACAATGAGAAAGGCAATTCCACATTCAAAAACCCTTACAGGGTTTCTTTCCCAGTATGAATTTTCTTGTGTATAATAAGCGAAGAGCTCTGACTGAAGGCTTTTCCACATTGACTACATTCATAGGGTTTTTCTCCGGTGTGAATTCTCACATGTCTCCTTAGGGAAGAGGAAACACTGAAGGCTTTCCTACATTTTTCACATTCATAGGGTCTCTCTCCAGTGTGTGTTCTCACATGCATTCTAAGGGACGAGAGACCACTAAAAACTTTCCCACAGTCATTGCATTCATAAAGATTCTCTCCTGTGTGTATTTTCTTGTGAACCCTAAGGTGAGAGCTTGTGTTGAAGGCTTTTCCACAGTCACTGCATACATAGAGTTTTTCTCCAGTGTGTATTCTCTTGTGCACTATAAGGTAAGAGCTTGTACCAAAGGATTTTCCGCACTGACTACATTCATAAGGTTTCTCTCCAGTGTGAGTTCTCCCATGAGCCTTAAGGGATGTTTTTTGACTGAATGCTTTTCCACATTGATTGCATTCATAGGGTTTCTCTCCAGTGTGAGTTCTTACATGTCTCCTTAAGGTTGAGGAATCATTGAACATTTTCCCACATTGTTTACATTCATATTGTTTCTCACCCATGTGACTTTTCCTATGCAAAATTAGATTAGAAATCCTTTTGAAGGCTTTTCCACATTGATTACATTCATAATGCTTCTCTCCATTATGAGCTGGCCCTTGCTGCTTAAGGGATGAATGATGACAAAAGGTTTTGTTCCTATTAAATTTATAGGAATTCTCTGCCATATGAAAATTGTTATGTATAGGAAACATATTATGTTTGAAGTGCATACAATCCTTGGAGCATGTGTATTCCTTTTGTGCTGTCTCAGCTCTCTCAAGATGCCATAGAGCTCTATCACATTCATGACTTTCACAGAGCTTCTCACTTACAGAGTTTTTCTCAAAATTGTTTAAATTATGTTTCAAACATTCAATCTCTGAGTCACATTTTTGGCAATGTTTACTGGTGGAAACTCTCTGTGAAAAAATAAGTTTAGATCTAAGTTTAGAGTTTTCCTCTAATTCATGGTAGTCTATCTCCTGAGACACTGTGTTCTTTTGGGTATATGTCACTTGCTTCAAACTTACCTCTGGAATCTTGAGCTGTTTTCTGACCTTATAGCATTCCTTGTCTTCTCTTAATGTGTAGGACAAATTATCCATTGTGAATCTTATCATTTTCACTGTACTGGATGGCATCTCGCCCAAAATATTCTGCTTAGGAGTTAATTCTTTGGTTTTCAGTGGAATCTTCTGGTCCGGAAAGATGCCTTGGGGAATTCTCTTTTTCATAGTTCTTACCTCTTCCTGATCCAATGGGGAGATCACAGTAAGTTTGCATAATTGATATTCCACTGATGTGAGATTTCTATAGTTTTCCAACATCACATCTCTGTATAGACTTCTCTGAGCAGAGTCCAGCATCACCCACTCCTGCTGGGTAAAGTCCACAGCCACATCTCTAAAGGTCACTGGTTCTTGCAACCAGATTGTTGAAAATCCAGCAGCCATCTTTTCATCTTCAGTATTTCTCACACAGAAACGAGCAGAGTCCTATGCAAGCAGAGCCCGTGTTGGGGAGAGGTCAATGACTGCCATCTTGTCAATTTGAAAGTGACATAAACTTGCAAAACATAGAGATCAGGATGTTTCTCTTCTTGTTTCTCCAATCCAATCATGGGAGGCATGCATTCCACCAGCAGTCTTCCCTGTAGCCAAAAAGGCAGGTTCAGGAAATAGATGAGAGATAGAAAAGGGGCTCCATTGGGGGCAAGGTGAAAAAAATTATAGAACCTCTCCCCACCCCTCAGCAAGGTCTAACCAGCTTAAAATCTTTACCAGGATTTGTATTGACATGCAATATAGTCATCCTTGGCCCCCTACTACAGCTGCTATCCTGCTTATTTGTACTGGCTTCTCCTGCAGACTACTTCTCAGGCCTGGGTGGGTCAAGCATGCAATATGTAAAAGAAAATAGAAGTTAAAGATAAAGGTCAGAAATGCACGGTTGGTCAATGAAATTTCATATATAATTTCTTACTTTTTCAGTTAAAATTTTGGAATTGAAAAATAATTTTCCTGTTAAACGAGACCGTTTTAAGTAAATTTATTTGTTTTATATCTTGGTGTTTATCTGAATAACCTTACATATAGTAATTACAACTGATGATTTGAGTGCCATCTCACTAAGGAATTTTATTGGAGCTGTCAAAGGTACACGTGTGATGTGAAACAAATGTCCATTTGATTATCTCCAATTTAATCTCCCTCCTCAAAGTCCATATTTTCATCTATGATAATTTATTGTATCTCATCACATTCAAGCAGGGTTTAACCAGGAATGCAAGAATAGTTTAAAAGCAGAACTATGACTGTGATTCAACTCATTAAATCATTAGCAACTGAAAACAGAGTCAGGAAAAGCTGCTGGATAAAGTGAAAAGCATTTGCAGGACAGCTGTGCCCCCTCGCTCGCAGAAAGAAAAGCGGGTTGCCCGGCCCCGCCCTGCTCAGCCCCGCCCGCCCGGCGCCGCCCCTCACTGGTGGGCAGGCCTTCTGCTTCCAGCCCCGCTTCCCGGGCTCCGTGGAAGGCAAGGCTCCCACGGCACGCGAGGAACCCGGTGGCCGCGGCTGCCCCGCCCCCGTCCCCCTCTCCTCCGGGCGCTCCCGCGCGCTCACCGGCCTCGGGCTTCCGTCTCCCGCGGCTGCGGCCTGGAGGCGACGGGTCGGACTATATTTCCCAGGAGCCCCCGCCCCGCCCCGCCCGCGGACTGAGTCCGGGCTTCGCGTCGCGGCCGCGGTTCTCAGCGCCGAGTCCCCGGTGTCAGCTGCGGAGCGGCTACTGGGGATTGGGCTGGTCGCTCGGGCAAAAGCCGCTAGCGCGCCAGCGGCCAGATGCAAGGACTTGGCTGGCTGGGGCGGGACGCGTGTGCATGAGTGACGGGCTGGGGGGGAGGGGTGCGGAGGTGGGGCGTGGCCTGAGAGCGAGGGGCCGGGGCGCGTGCTCAATGGGGCGGAGGCGGGACTTGTGTGCGTACGCGAGCGGCGGGGGCGGGGCGCCGCGTGAGCGAAGGTAGCCGGGAGAGAGTGCGTAACGGGGCCAGGGGCGGGGCGCAGCGTGTGCGCCGTTGTCAAGCGCGAGGAGGCACGCACGGCGTGTGGGGGAGGGGCCAGGGAGCGTGCGTAACGGACCGGGCGCGGGACTTGTACGTTAGCCAGGGAGGTGCAGCGCGTGCGCGAGATGCTGGGGCGCATGCGTAATAGGCCGAGGGTGGGCGCGTCGGTGAGCGTACGTGCTCCTTGAGCGCGGGCGGCGGGGCGGGGCGCGGAGTGTGAGAGGGGCCGGGCGCGTCCGTGACGTCATGCCGGGAGGAGCCCGCGGCGAGGCGGGGCGGTCCGCGCGTCCCGCTGTGGCGGCTGCGGCTGCGGCTGCGGCTGAGCTGCGCTGCGGGGTGCTTGCTAGCCGAGTCGGGCTGCTCCGTTGACTTTGCTGTTGCTGCTGCCTTTGTGACGGGATCACTTTCTCCCATCGAACCTTCTAGTTGCTTGTTGCAGGTATATACGAAACGGCTCAATTTTGTGTATTTGGTTCGTGGTCAGACACTTATTAATCCCTTTAGTAATAGTGCAGTGTATTAACTTCACTTTTCTAGGCAGACGGTAATTTCATCAATAAATAATTTTGTCGTAACGGCGATTTTTACCCCTTGCATGAATCTGTTCCCTACATGCGGTATTTGGATTCACGACCTAGCATTAATAGCAAACGTTCTTGTTAAGAACAACCACAGTGACTGGAGTTATTGAACGGGGTGGGGGCGGTGGTAATGAGTTTGAGTCAGATATTCGGAGCAATACAAAATGAGGTTTTTAATATTCCTAACATTTTTTTTCCAACTGGGACTAGATGATTAAAATTTTGCATATGGCCTTTCTACCATTTGTTGAAATGACTATGTTCTTCTCTGTTGCCATAGGAAATTTCTTAGTAGTAAACGTCTTAGGTTCCTGGAGAAATCCAACGTGGTCACACTGGTTTTTTAAAAAATATACACTACTATATTCTTTTCGTAGATATATGCTGCTTTCATTGATGAAATAGGTCTACTGCTAGCTTTGTGGCAGAAGGGGCAGGATAGATTTCTATTTCTTGATGTGATCTGAAAATATTCCTTTTAAAAAAGCGTTTGCCTTGTAAGTACAGAGTTTATTTGGTTCAAGTTTGAGGACTAATCCAGGAGCATAGATTCAAGTTGCCCTGAATATACACCCCCCCAAAACTTTCTTCTTGTAGTTATTTTGGCAGTATTTTGTGCAAAATTGCCCTTCTCGTTAATATTTTCAATTGTTTAAGGTGAAGCAGATTTGTGTGTGGTCTTTCAAAAACAAATTTTTCATCTCTCATTCCTAGCTTCCTCATCTTCAAATTAGCTGGAGTTGTATGTGTATGTATTTAACTTTTTAAATTTTGGGATACAGTTCATATGTTTGATTATTTTTATTTTCTCTTGATGCTAAATTTGTTAAATTAGCATTAAAATTATATTTACTATCTAACATCTAGAATGGGCATCAAAGATAAGGTTAACATCAATATGGCATATGTAGATCCCTGCCAAAGTATACAGAGAAGGTAAAGAATTTCAACTCTAGCTATACATTAATAGCAGAAAAAGGCTATTTTAAAAAAAAATAAAAGGAAGTAAAAGGGAAGGCAGGATGTCACCCAGAATGCCAGCCAACAAGTGGTAGGTTAGAGTTGCTGGCTGTAGTTAACCAAGAACTACCTAGCACAACTCCTCCCTACCCCTTTTTAAACCACCTCATCACTACACTCACTTTTCTCTATGATGTAACTAATCTCTTGTTCCATTAAAATTATCCCTCAATCATGCAAAGCCTCTTGGAAGGTGAGTTGTAGACATTCCTGTCTCTTTTTGAAAATTATTCATTTGTTACTTCGTTACTTCTCTCAGCACATATTTCTTGAATTCTTAGCATGTGCCAGTCACAACGGCAGGGATTTGAGATACGCATCATAATTAAATGAGGATGTGTGCTTATCAGTATTTTATGTAAGCATTGTCTGGAAATTCTGCTTAGGACAATATTTAAGTAGATATGAGGCTTACTTTCTAGAAAAAGAGATTACAAAATTATCCTTATTTATTAATTAACAAATTATAATTAAGTCCGCAAAATGTAGGGAAGATTCAATTACCATCAATAAGTTTTTAGTAAAGTGACTGAAAAGGAAATATATGTTAACAGATTGCCATACTGTTCTCAGTAACAAGGTAGCACATACCTTTGTATTAAAGTCTATTCACAATAAGAAAATACCTAATATTAGATGTGAAATAAGAATAAAGGATGAATAAAAATGAGAAAAATTCTGTTTATAGATTAAATTCAATTGTCAAGAAAACCTGGGAATTTTTTTAAGAACCCTCATGCACCTTTTTCTTTCCTTTATATCTCCATGCTTCTTAAAAATGTTATGGACCTGGTGCAGTGGCTCACGCCTGTAATCTTAGCTCTCTGGGAGGCCGAGGCGGGCGGATTGTTTGAGCTCAGGAGTTCGAAACCAGCCTGAGCAAGATCGAGACCCCGTCTCTACTAAAATTAGAAAGAAATTAATTGGACAACTAAAAATATATAGAAAAAAATTAGCCGGGCATGGTGGTGCATGCTTGTAGTCCCAGCTACTCGGGAGGCTGAGGCAGGAGGATTGCTTTAGCCCAGGAGTGTGAGGTTGCTGTGAGCTAGGGTGACGCCACAGCACTCTAGCCCGGGCAACACAGTGAGACTCTGTCTCAAAAAAAAAAAAATGTTATGGGGAAGGAGGGAGGAGGGGATGGGTATATGCATACACAAAGAGTGCAATGCGCACCACCCGAAGGATGGACATATTTGAAACTCGGACAGAGAGGGGGCAAGGGCAACATACGTAACCTAAACATCTGTACCCCCATAATATGCTGAAATAAAAAAAAAAAATTTTATGGGCCAGCCATGGTGGCTCATGCCTGTAATCCCAACACTGTGGGAGGATCTCTCGAGGTCAGGAGTTCGAGACCAGCCTGGATAACATAGTGAGATTCCATCTCTACCAAAAAAAATTGTTATGGTAGTGGCTTATTTTTTCACAATTTCTGTTAAAGGAGAAAAAGTTTTCATTAAAGAAAAAATACTTCTAGAAATGATGGGTTTCCTTGGTTTTCATGAAATAATAATGTAAGCACCAAAGCTTTAATAGCATAAGGTTTAAGTAACATTTTAGACTTTTAAGAACATTGTTCTAAGGAAAAAGATGTTTCATATTGTTAATATCTTTGTTGTACTTACAATGCTCTTTTACTTTCCTCTGTGGTACTTTTTATAGCATGTCTCTTGTCAGCCAGGGCTCTTAAATTTAGCTGTGGAACAAAGTCAGATGTGGCATAGGCCACCTTTATCTGTGTATATATCTCAGACTCCGAACCAACATCCTAGAGTGTCATTTTTGCCTGTTTTCACATGATACTTCTCTGCTTGCTGACCCTAACATTTTTTGTCCAATATTTTATTATGAAACATTTTGAACATACAGCTAAATTAAGAGAATTTTGCAGTGAATACTTAAAACTTTTCCATCTAGACTCTACCACTAACATTTTACTGTATTTAATTTTAACCTATTAAAATACCTATCTGTCCCTCTTTTTGTCCATCAATCCATTGTATTTGATTCATTTCAAAATAAATTGCAGACATCAGTACATTTTCCTAAAAACCTCAGAATGCATGTATATTATTAATTAGAATTCAGTATTTGTTTAGCTTTTTCTTTTGATGTAAAATTTACATGAAATGAAATGCACGAATCTTAAGTGTATATTTGCTGACTTCTCAGATACACATCATAATTAAATGAGGATGTGTGCTTATCAGCATTTTATGTAAGCACTGTCTGGAAATTTTGCTTAGGACAATATTTAAGTAGATATGAGGCTTACCTTCTAGAAAAAGAGATTACAAAATTATCCTTATTAATTAACTAACAAATTAAGTTCCAAAAATATAGGAAAGACTCAATTACTGTGCAGGATCTTTGCCTTTTGTATCTTTAAATATATCTTTGCCATTTCTGTTGGCTGCAGGGTTTTAACTTTGTGGCTGCTAAGTTCTTTTTGCTAATCATTCCTTACCCTTTCAGATGCCATTTACTGGTAAACTTATTCAGAATTTGAAGTGAGTCTGTTCTCCTTTTATGAAGAACATACACTCTGGCTGGATGTGGTGGCTCACACGTGTAGTCCTAGCACTCTGGGAGGCCAAGGTGGAAGGATTGCTTGAGCTTAGGGGTTTGAAACCAGCCTGAGCAAGAGGGAGACCCTGTCTCTCCTAAAAATAGAAAAATTAGCCAGGCATCATAGTGTGGGCCTGTAGTCTCAGCTACTAGGGAGGCTGAGGCAGGAGGATTGCTTAAGCCCAGGAGTTTGAGATTGCAGTGAGCTATGATGATGCCACTGCACTCTACCTGGGGTGACAGAGTGAGACTCTGTCTCAAAAAAAAAAAAAAAATCAAAAACAAACCCATATACTCCATATCCCTGTCCCTGACTAGGTCTTACCCATGGGTGCTGGATAAGTATTGACAAATGCCAGAGTGAATGAAGATGGTGTGCAAGTACTATCTTGCCAGGACTTAGAATGAGATTCTCAAGTGGTTCATTATCTCCTGAAGGAGACAAGCAAATAAATAATGGTAGTGTAAAGTAGAGTGTTGAAGTGCTAGAATAGAGCCTGGGAAGAGTGCTCCATGATTACTGGTAAGGGAACTATTGATTATCTCTGGGACAACAGAAGGGCTTTAAAACAGGTGACATTTAAGTGAGGCTTAGAGAGTATGGGCCAAATATAGTGAGAATTAAGTTGAAAAGTTGTCAGGGTGCAGAATGTAGACAGTTGTGAAGCCTGTATACTAAGTGATTTGATCAGAGCTGTGTTACAGAACCCCTCGTGCCTCAGGTAGGAACCTTTATAGCCTTCTTTCTGATAATTTTAAGCTTCTTTCAGTCCTTCTCTGCCCCTTTGATAGGCAGAATGATGGCTCCCCCAAAGTTATCCACAGAACCTATGAACATTTTATTAATACCTCAGATTGCAAAAGAGAATTTGCAGATATGATTCAATTAAGGACTTTAAGATGGGAGAAATTACCCTGCATTATTCTGATGGGCCTCGTGTAATTAAAGGGGTCCTTAAAAATGGGAGAGGGAGGCAGAATCAGGAGGGAGCTTTAAACAAACAAAAAAGCCTGGCCTTTCCTTAGATAATTAAATCAGAATCTCTTGGTGTGGCACCCAGGTATCAATAATTTACAAACATACCTGGCAATTGTAGCATACAGCCGAGGTTGAAAACTGCTGGATTAGATAAATGTTTGAGTAAGTTATCTAGAAGTGGTTGTTAGGGAAATTAGCATGAAGTGAGACCTATTGCAAACTGTTTGCGTTTTAAATCGTAAAGTGGGAGTCGTTGCAATGGACTTTAAACATAGTCTATTTAAACTGGAGAACATATAATAGTTTTGGTTTTTAAATAAGATCCTATTGAAAATTTATTGGTGACCAAAAATTTTCTGCCTCCTTAGGCAGCCTGTTCTGTTTCCAGATACGTCATTTGATTACCACTGTCTCATCATATTGACAAGTAATCAACTTCTGTGTGACTCCACACATTTGTCCTAATTCTGCCCTGTGAAACGATGTGGAATAAACGTTATACCTCTTTCTCAGGACCAGCAAATGTGTGAAGACCATCCTCTTGCTTCCCATAAGTAATTTCTTGTGCAGGCTAAACAACTTTGGTTACTTCAGCCTTTGCTTATCTTGAAAAGTAAGCTCCATGAAGGAGGGGCCTAAGTCTGAGCGGCTACTACTCTATTCTTAGCCCCTGGAATAGTACTTGTCATATTGTGAGCACTCAATTAATGTCTGTTGCAAAAGGAATGAATAAAAGAAACATGGGTTCATTCCACCTCTTTATCCTGCTAACTATAGTATCCTGACTCCTTAAAATGAGCCTTATACTGCTCTGAGAATGTCCACACAAAGTACATATAGCATCCACTCTGTATCTTAATTCCCTCATCTAATATGTTCACTGCCTTCATTGTCAGCTAAACTTTGTAGTGGATCTTTTCTCATATTGCTGGTAGAAGGATTAAAAAACAGAATAAGGACAGAGACTTGCACCTGACATCAGAGACCTCTCTCCATATAGACATGACCCCTTGGTCAGCTAGTTGTAGATCTCTCTTGCTGTACTTTTGTTTAGTCCTTGTTGCTTCTTATATTAGTGGCTGTGGGAGCAAAGAGGAAGAAACACTAAACCTTCCTGGAGAAATTAGGGAATGATGTAACATAGCTAAAGATGGTGAGGCAATTCAAGTGGTTCAGTATGGTTATATGTTATATCATCGTAGTATAATGGAACATTTAAGACTAGTGAGGTAGAAATGGGCCTGATCACATAGGGTCTTAAGTCCATTCTAAAGACTTGGTCCATTTTTCTGTAGGTCCTGGGAGACCAACAGGGAGTTTCAATCAGAGAGTGAAACTTTGGTGTTTTACAAAGATGATAGTGCTGTGGACACTCACTGGAGTGGGAGAGACCAAGGGCAGAGAGGCCAAGTAGGATGTCCCTGGATCAAGAATTACAAGGGCCTGAATCAAGGCCACGGAAGTAGAACTTAAGGAAGAGATGGATGGGAGAAACATTTAGGAAGAGGCATGTACAGGTTATAGTGACTGATGGGATGTTTAAAGGATAGTTTAGAAAAGTACTTGCATTTCTCGATCACTAGATATCTTTTTTTTTTTTTTTTTTTTTTGAGACAGAGTCTCACTCTATTGCCCGGAGTAGAGTGTCGTGGCGTCAGCCTAGCTCACAGCAACCTCAAACTCCTGGGCTCAGGCAATCCTACTGCCTCAGCCTCCCCAGTAGCTGGGACTACAGGCATGCGCCACCATGCCCGGCTAATTTTTTCTATGTATTTTTGGTTGTCTGATTAATTTCTTTCTATTTTTAGTAGTGACAGGGTCTCGCTCTTGCCCAGGCTGATTTCGAACTCCTGAGCTCAAACAATCCGCCTGCCTCGGCCTCCCAGAGTGCTAGGATTACAGGCGTGAGCCACCGCACCCGGCCATTTTTTTTTTTTAAATTAACAAATAACCCTTACCATGTGTCAGTCACTAACCTATGTTTTACAAATATTAACTCATTTAATTCTCACAATAACCCTTTGAGGTAGGTACTGTTTTATCTTTGTTGTACGGGTGAGACTGAGATACTGAAAGGGTAAAAAAAACTAGGTGGTTAGTATCGACCAAAGATGTGAACCCAGGCAGTCTGGCTGCAGAATCCGTGCTCTTAACCACAGTTGGAAATATGCACTTGAGGTTAGAGAAAGAAGCTGGAATGGAAGACAGAGAGGTATATTCATTCCAGCCAAAACACATAGCCCTGTTGCGTACCACGCAATGGGATAGACAGAGGACATTAAGCAAGTAGATGTGCTTTGTACCCTCAGAGTGCCCAGGGGTTTGTTGAAAAGGGAGACTTGAAAAAGACCAAGGATGAACCAAGGAAACCTACATTTAAGCTAGGCGTATATTTTGAAGGCATTAGAGAAGACTAAGAACTACCAAGATACAAAGAGGAAAACCAGGTGAGGAAGGAAGCAAAGTAAATAAAGACCTTCAGGAACAATTGAGACCAACGGTGTCCTCTATAGTGGATGTCATTGGTGAGAACCATTTAACTGATTTGGTGGGGCTTAAGCCATATTTCTTTTATTTATGTTAATGTGCATAAAATTGAAAAGGAAACTCTTAAACCTCTGAAAGACCGAGCAAACACTGTAAAAGAACAAAGTACAAAAGAAATATAAATGTATGTGAAATAGTCAAAACTAGTACTCAGAAAGTGAAAATTAGAGCTAGGTACTGTAGCTCTTGCCTGTAATCTGAGCTACTTGGGAGGCTTAGATGGGAGCATCACTTGAGGTCAGGAGTTCAAGACCAGCCTGGAAAACATAGCAAGACCCCATTTCTAAGATATTTTAAATAAATTATCCAGGTATGGCGGTGTGTGTGCCTATAGTACCAGCTACTCAGGAGGCTGAAGTAGGAGGATTGCTTCAATCCAGGAGTTTGAGGCTGCAATTAGCTATGATCACACCTCTGCACTTTAGCCTGGGCAAGAGAGCGAGATCCCATCTCTAAAAAACATAAAAATAAAAAAGCCTGAAAAAAGGAAATTAAAACATTGAAATTTAAAATAAGTTAAAAATGCAATGTTATAGACTTCTGTTTCCAGCCAAGATGGAGTGGATTTACCCTCCTGACTGCCAACAGCAAAACAGATGAAATACGTGAAACTGTAATTTTTTAAGACCTTGGATATCAAGCAACAAAGAACAGTGATCCATGAGAGATGGGAAACCAATGAGGTAAGCCCTCTAATTGTCCCAGTTTATTGCTTTGAGAGGATTTCCAGGTTACAGTAGAGGAAGAAGAAACTGAGGTGGGCCCAGCGGACTGCTTGAGTCAAGGACAAGGAGCTAAGAATCTGGGGAGAGCAAAGTAGAGTTCATAGGACTAGAGAGAAGAGAGTCTTATGGAGAGAGAACCTGGAGATCTGCAGAGGGTCTCCCTCAAGTATTCAGCAGAGCACAGATGAATACGAACACATGCTTGTGAGGGAATTACCTGAGCCGGGGAAAGAGTCCTGAAAAGGATTAGAGAGAACAGTACCTGATGTTCACGCAGGGCTGAGAATAGTGCCTGTTCCCACTAGCCAGACTGGAGAACTCGTCCCATTGCTGGAGCGTTGGGTAGATCTTGTCTACCCAATCAGGGCCTATCAGAAAGGGCCTTCAGTAATGGGGAATAATTAGCTCTGTACTAAGCATTGCTAAATCCACCTAGCAAATTATAAAAGTAAGACCCAAGGATCAAGGTGTTTCCAAGTAATCTAACTGCATCTTGAAACAAATCTCAAAGAGATTTATAGGAATATGAAAATACTAAGCATCCAATATGATAAAATTTGCAGTATCTTACATCCAAAGATTGCCAAGCATGCAAAGAGATAGGAAAATGCAGCTCACAAGGAGGACAATGGTAATGCATTGAAACTGATCCAAAACTTACACAGATATTAGAATTAGCAGAGGCGGACACAACAGTAAAACAGTTGTTATAACGATTTCGTATTGTCAAGAAAGTAAGTACAGAAATAAAAAAGAACCAAATTGAGATTCTAAAGAGAAAAACTACATTATCTGAAATGAAAATATACCAGATTAACAGCAGATTAGACTCGCAGAAGAAAAGATGAGTGAATTTGAAGGCATAACAATAAAACTATCAAAATGAAATGCAGAGAGAAAAAAAAAATGAAAAGAGCTTTAGTGAGCTGTGAACAACTTCAAGCAACCTACTACATGAGTAATTGGAGTCTCTGAAGAAGAGAGTAAGGGAGAGACAGGAAAAATATATGAAGAAATAATGACTGAATACATCAAAACTTAAATGAAACTATAAACTCACAGATCCAAGAAGCTTAAATAATCTTAAACACAAGAAACATGAAGAAAAGTACACCAAGGAAAATAATAAGCAAATTATTCCAAATCAGTAAGAGAAAATCTTAAAAGCAGCCAGAGGAAAAATACATGCTATATACAGAGAAACACATGCTGATGTCAGATTTTTTACTAGAAATAATATAAAAAGAGTAGCACTATATCTAAAAAGTACTGAAGGAAAAAATAACTGTCTACCTTGAATTATATACTCAGCAAAAATATCTTTCAACAACAAATGCAAGACAACCGAGACAATGGGAGAAAATATTTGCAAATCATATATCTGATAAGGGTTTAATACCTAGAATATATAAAAACTCATAACTCAAAAGAGTACATGAAAATTTGCTTAACACCATTAATCATTAGGGAAATGTCAATCAAAACCACAATGGTGATAACGCCTCACCTCTATTAGGATGGCTATAATTTTTTAAATTGAACAAGTGTTTGACAAGGATGTGAAGAAACTGGAACCTATGTACATTGCTAGTGTAAATGTAAAAATGATGAAGCCACTGTGGAAAACAGTTTGGTGGTCCCTCAAAAAGCTAAACATAAAACCATATGATCCAGCTGTTTCACTCCTAGGTGTATACCCAAAGGAATGGGATCCAGGGGCTTGAACAGACGCTTGCGTGCCAGTGTTCATTGCAGCATTATTCATAGTAGCCAAAAGATGGAAACAACCCTAGTGTCCATCAGCAGACAATGGATAAGCAGGAAGTGGTATGTAAAGACAACAGAATGTTACTCAGTCACTAGAAAGGAATGAAGTTCTGATACGTGTTACACCGTGGATGAACCTTGAAAACCCCATATGCTAGGTGAATTAAGGAAGACATAAAAGGACAAATATTGTTATGAGTCCACTTACCTGAAATATCTAGAATAGACAAATTAAGTAGATTAAGGGTTATAGAGATAGGAGGGAGGAATGAGGAGTTACTGCTTAATGGTTGCAGAGTTTCTGTTTGGAGTGGTGACAGTTTTGAAATTAGATAATGGTTGCATAACATTGTGAATGTAAATAATGTCACTGAGTTCTATACCTTTAAAAATGGTTAAATGGCAAATTTTGTTTATTTTATCACAATTTTAAAAACTATATATCTCAAACCACTGTATTACACAATTTTAATGGGTGAATTGTATGGTATGTGAGTTATGTCTCAGTGACAGTATTTAAAAAAAAAAAATCCAAAGACATAATAGAGATGTTGTTAGATGTAAAAAAGCTGAAAGAATTTATCACCCCCATTACAAGAAATGGTAAAGAATGTCCTTCAGGGAGAAAGGAAATGAAACCAGATGGAAATCTGGATCTACACAAAGGAATGAACAGCACTGGCAATGGTAACAACATAGGTAAATATGCAGTATTTTTCCTTAATATTTAAATTATCTTTTAAAGTAATTGACTGTGTTAGTTTTCTCTTGCTGTGTAGCAGATGACCACAAACCGAGCAGCTTCAAGCAGCCCTGACTCTATGGCTCACAGTTACAGGTCAGAAGTCTCACGTGCATGGCTGGGTTCTCTGCTCAGTATCCAAAGGCCGAAATCAAGGTGTCAGCTGGACTGAATTCTCACCTGGAGGCCTTGGGGGAGAATTTACTTTGAAGCTCACTCGTTTTCTTGGCAGCGTTCAGGTCTTCGTGGCTGCAGATTTCCTCGCCCGCTGTCAGCGTGCTGCCCTCACTGCTAGGGCCTGCCCTCCTTGGACGGCACGCCGCGCCTTCCATTTCCACGCCAGGAACGGTGCCTCACGTTTCTCCTGTGCTTCAAATCTCTGACTTTTCTTCTGCAACCAGTTGGAGAAAACACTTGTTTTCTTATCTGTAAATGAGAATATTAGATCAGGTCAGGTTTTATATTTTTAATGTTTTCCTCAAAAAAGAGGATTTGTAGTGACAGGTAGAACTGTTCAACTCCAAATGAAATGTACCATGGAACCCTGGAGATTAAAGGATAAAAATGCAATTTATGTAGCTCTTTTCTTCCTAATCTTGGGGAGTTTCTTCTGGAATGTCTCTGATGATCCTCTCTGTAGTGGGTATTTGTGTCATACACAGCTGGTATGAGGGAGTTTAGGCTGACAATTCAGGAAGCCTCCCAGTCATAGCAGACTTATTGCTTATGTTTCTTTCTTTTCCTCAGCTTTGCCTTCTCATTACTCTCCTGTTACTCAAGAAGGTACCATCAAGAACAAGGACAGCATGGAAGCCAAATCGCTAACTACCTGGTCCCAGGTAAGCTGGGCTGCTTTCTTCTTTGTTTTTCAGCTGGAGAATTCCTTTTTGCCTAAGTTATGAAGTCCTTGCCCTGGAACTTCAGAAATTGTATCTTAGACACTCTCCTCCAGGAGATGAGGACTCCATGGTTTGTTCACTTTATTCGTAGTTATAGTTTTATTTCCTTTAATACAAAAGAAACACAAGTTTAATAGTAATGTGGGTGGGAGTCAAGTGAGGTGACATCAGCTTTCTTCTCTCAAAGATAATGAGAGAACTGAGAATGTTGATGCCTCTCTAGGGGTTCTCTGGTCCCTGAGTGTTCTGAGTATGGTGCTGGCTGTGTTAATTCCTCTTCTGGGAGCTCCTTTTTGGAGGAGCTCAGGGACAAGGTATGTAATTATCAAAGGATAACTGTAACCAAGGCACAAAGATCTCTGAGGAGGATGGAACCTCTGGGAGCAGAGTGGCCTGGGAGCATCCAGGGTGAGAGACTGGCTCTTGTGCCTATTCAGCTTCTTCCTCCAGAGGGTCCTTCATGCAGGTCTGGCCAGGTGATCTGGGGAAGCAGAATGAGACTGGAGCTGAGGTCCCCTGGTCTGGAGGGCACAGCCCCACATTGGAGTGCTCTGGACAGGTGTTTGGTGTGTGCATTTAACACGAGGTGATTAAAACAGTTTAAAGGTTCAGAAGAAAATGCTGAAATGACCTTTATGCCAAGACATTAAGGATGACTTTTGATTGTCTGAATAAATATGAGAGAACTGGATTTGTAAAGGCCCCAGTTTTTGAGAGAGGATGTCCTATTTGAAGAATTAGAAGCAGTTCAGTGTGTAGCCCAAACACAGAACTGAGGCCTTCTGGGCCCATTTGACTCTGACTGCAGCATAGATGCTGTGTTGACATGGGGCTGGTGGACTCCCTGTGGAAGAGTGCACAGTGTTACAGGGCTGAGCAGAGCTGAAACAAATACAAAGAGATCAGTGGTAAGGCTGGTAGAGCCGATGAGCTTGCAAAGGAGGCTGAGTCAGAGTCTTCTGTGAGGTAAGACTGTAACCCAGGTATGTGCAGAGTTAGGAAAGATGGTTTTTCAAGGATAATTTATGACTAAATTATAACATGCTGTTAAGAAGTTAGGCTATATTGACTGAAAAATGAGTTAGTGAGAAGTCACTGCAGGCTTTGGTTTTTCCCTCTCTTTTATTATGGAAATTTTCAGTCTGGGTGCCGGCAGGGTGGCTCACACCTGCCATCCCAGCACTTTGGATGGCCTCACTTGAGGCCAAGAATTCGAGACCAGCCTGGCCAACATAGCGAGACTCTGTCTTTACAAAAAATTAAAGTATTAGCCAGGCATGGTGGCATGCACTTGTAGTCCCAGCTACTCAGGAGGCTGAGGGTAGAGGATCACTTGAGCCCAGGAGTTCAAGGCTGCAGTGAGCTATGATTGCACCACTGCACTCCAGCCTTGGCAACAGAGAGACCCTGTCTCTAAAAAAAACTAAATTTAAAAATCAAAAAGTAATTATGAAAATTTCCAAATGTACACAAAAGTAGAAAAATAGTTTGATATGACAGAGGAAAAGAGATAATTGTTATATCTGTAATGAACTGGAGTCTAATACAAGTTTAACTCTTGCTAATCAGAAAATTCAGAAATCTTTCTCTAGCAACATATTTTTTTATAGCTATATTCATCTGAGGTAAAAATATTTAAAAAAAAAAACAAAAAAATAACACAAGTCAAAATAGTGCTTACTTCCAGCAAAGAAGGAGCGCCACACAAAAGTATTATTATTATGGTTATTCAAAGTATACTTAGGCTGTATACCTTCTAAAGTAATACTAAACTGTGCTAGTGTATATAATACAATGAGGCAGATAGTATGTTACAGCTGAGAGAACTAACTCTTGGTGAAGTTAAATAAATCAAACAAGCATCATCCAACCCAGAATTTAAGGTATCCAAGTTCAGGCCCAGGTCTGCCTGATTTCAAACCCAGTTCTTGACTGTCACCTCTCACTCCTTTTCTTCCAGTGGCATCCACATGACTTGCTTTGTTTCTGTGTTTCCAGTGAAGGGGCAGCGTATTCCTTATGGGAATGCTAAAAGCACCAGGCCAGAAATCAGATGGCCAATTAAATTAAAAACGGACATGTTTCTTAGAAACGATTAACAACAATGAATGAGTCAAGGACTAGTGGAAAACCAAGGGCACACTCGAAATTGAGTAATGAGATTGAAGTGGGGAAGGGTGTCATTACCTCCAGGCCTGAGGGGCAAGAACAGGTACGGGTTCTGGAAACCAGACCAGTGGTCATAGAGGCTGTTACCATCTATCAAAAGGATGCACCCCCCACCCCACCACATCGGGGTAACTTTATTGCTGTACCCAGCTGGTGATCTCAGTTGGTGAAATAAATGACAAAGGCAGAGGGCAAGGGAACACTTCAATACAGTCTGTGCAGCTAACCCTCCCTAGAAACCACAGGGTGGAGCGGGTGTCTGGAGGGAATGAAAGAAGATATCTACCATACGAACTTCACAGAGCATTCCTTTTAAAACATTTGTACTTATTTTTAAATTTATAATACAGTAAAATTCTCTCCTTTTGGTGTACAGTTCTGTGATTTTTGACAGATGCATGCAGTTGATCGAATAGCCCTTAACTTCAATCAAGATACCGAGCAGACCCATCACCCCCAGATTCCCTGTGTGCTGCTCCTTTGTAATCAGTGCTTACTCCTCCTCTCCCTCAGCCCCTGGAAGCCACTAATCTATTGATTTTGCCTTTTCCACAGGCTCATATAAATGGAGTCAAAGAATATGTAGTCTCTAGCTTCTTTCACATAGCATAATGTATTTTAGATTCATCTGTTTTTGCGTGAATCATTAGCTTGTTCCTTTTTGTTGCTGAGTAGATTCCATGCTTTGTTCATGCATTCCCTGTTGAGGGACATTTAGGTTTCTTCTAGTTTTGGGCAATTATAAATAAGGCCCTTTATCAGGTTCATATATTTGCATACAGGTTTTTTGTTTGAACATAAATTTTCATACTCTTAAATATTTAGCCAAGAGAATGATGGCTAGAATATATTCAAGTTTATGAAAAATGTACAAGTATTTTCCTAGTCTTTTGCTTATTTTTCAGCTCGTCTGTTTTCTTACTGTTGAGTTTTGAGAGTTCTTACATTATGTATACAAGTCCTTTGGCAGATAATGTGATTTGCAAATATTATCTCCCAGTCTGGCTTGTCTTTTCATTCTCTTAGCAATGTCATTTGAAGAGAAAGAGAGGTTTTTAATTTTGATGAAGTCTACTGTATCAATTTGTTCTTTTGTGGATGATGCTTTTGATGTTATTGCTAAGAACCTTTTGAGTAACCCAAGATTACAAAGATTTTTTCCTATGTTTTTCTATGGAAATTTTATAGATATGTGTTTGACATTTCAATCTATTTGGAATTTTTTTTTTTTCAGATCGACCCGTTTATCATTGTGTAATATCCTACTTTATTTCTGGCAATATCCTTTGTTCTGAAGTCTGTGTCGTCTGATACCAATATAGATACTGTAGCTTTCATACGATTAGTATTTCCATGATGTATCTATTTTCTATTCTTTTAACACCTCTAGGTTGTTAAATTCAATGTGATTTTCTTTTAGGTAGCAAATAGTTGAGGCTTGTGGTTTGTTGTTTTTGTTGTTTTTTTTTTTTTTAATACAATTTGGCAATCTCTTTTTTAATGGTTATGTTTAGACCATTTATCTTTAATATTATTATTGATATGATCGGACTTAAGTGTGTCATTTTATTATGTGTTTTCTGTATATCTTCCCCCCCTTTTTACTTTACTGCTTTTATTTGGATTATTTGAATATTTTTTAATATTTCATTTAATTTGTATCTTGGCTTTTTGGTTATACATTTTTCTGTTTTTTAAATGGTTGCTATATACTCAATCTTTTATAGTGTACTTAAGAGTTAATTTTTATCACTTCAAGTGAAATCTAGAAGGCTTACAACATATGGGTCCCTTTATTCTCTTTATGTTAAAGGTGGGTGTGTGTGTGTGTGTGTGTGTGTGTGTGTGTGTGTGTGTGTATAAATAAAAAGAAAATGTTGCAGTTTTGCTTTCAACTGTCGTATCTGCGTATGTGTGTGTATATATATGTACTCGTATGTGTGTATGTGTGCGTGTGTGTGTGTGTGTGTGTATTTTAGAGATGGCATCTCACTCTGTCACCCAGGCTGGAGTGCTGTAGGATGATCATAGCAGACTCAAAAGTCCTGGGCTCAAGTAGTCCTCTAGCCTCAGCCTCCTGAGAGGGCTAGGACCACAGGTGTGCACCGCCACTTTTTTTTTTTTTCCCCCTGGGGTAGAGTTTGAATCTCACTGTATTGCCCAGGCTGGTTGCAAATATTCCTGCTCTCAAGTGATCCTTCTGCCTTGGCCTCCCAGTGTTCTGGGATTACAGACATGAGCTGCCATGCCTGGCCTGTCCTATATATTTTCAAAGAATTCAAGAGAAGAAAATTAACCTATTATATTTACCCAGATATCTATCGTTTTTGTTATTCATCCTTTATTCCTGAGATTTCAGGTTTCTCTCTGGTATTAGTTCCCTTCTGCCTGAAGACCTTCCTTCAGCACATCTTTTAGAATAGATCTTCTGGCAACAAATTCTGTTGGTTTTATTTTATTTGAGAATGTCTGTTTTTGCATCATTTCTGAAAGATATTTTCACTGGATCTAGAAATTCTGTCTAACAGTTCTTTTCTTTCAGCATTTAAAAACAAACAAACATTATTCCACTGTCGTCATTGTGTTTTTTTTTTTTAAGAGGTGAAGTCTCATCATGACTGTGTTGCCCAGGCCAGTCTCGAACTTCTGGACTCAAGCAATCCTCTCATCCCAGCTTTCCTAGTAGGTAGAACTTCAGGCACATGCCACTGCACCTAGCTTTCCATTGTCTTCTGACCTTCATGGTCTTTGAGAAGAAACCCTCAGGCACTCAAATAGGTTTTTAAATACATACAATCAAGACTTCTTTTTGATGTGGCTGATAAAGGCCTTGCCATCTGTGTCTCTTGTTCTTTGTCAGATTGTTTTGCTGCTACTAAAATATAATTCCCTGATTTCTCCATTTTATTGATACCTACCAATGTTTAGGAAAAGTGTTTTGGGTAATTATTTTAGGTCATAAAACATAGTTAGGATGGTAAGTCTCTTAAGTGTTAAGGCGTACTTAAACTCAGTAGTTTTTTTCCCTTCTTTTCCTGCCTTGAGTTGGATTCATTTCACATACTATAAACATGGATTAACTTTTGGTGTCTGATTCTCCCTGCTATACCTGTTTAAAACATACTTGGTTTAAATAAAAATTCTTCTGACAGTTTCTTAAAGCACAAAATGGAACTCGTTTTCAGGTGGTAGGTACCTAATAGCTATTCCTTTTAAGACTTGGCCGGAATCCCTCAAAATAAATACTGGTCACTCCTAGAATAATTTCTGGTCTGTCCTCTTTTCCTACCCTAGTGCTATCAGCTGAATGTCTCTTCATGTTAGGAATCGGGAAAGGGAGAGCAAAGATATGTGTTAGGCTCAGTGCAAATGTGTTTGATGTTGTAGACACTGGTGACTTTTGACGATGTACTTGTGGACTTCACCAGGGAGGAGTGGAAGCTGCTGGACGCTGCTCAGCAGGTCATGTACAAAGATGTGATGTTGGAGAACTATAAGAACCTCCTTTCCTTGGGTAAGACTGACTCCGTGTTTGACGTTACACTCACTGCAGTGGTTTTGGTTCATTCATTTTGATCACCTCATTGATCAACATGTACAGAGACCTCGAAGCATATATCAGAGTGTGGGCTCGGGGTTCAGGGACCTAATTTCTTTGGGGCATAAAACAGAGTTGTTATACTGCTTTTGTGGAAAACTTGTTTTAATATATTGAATTTTTAAAATGCATATTTCCCTTGCTGCCTCTGCATCCTCACACTGTCAACTCTTCAGAATCCCCCCAACTCCTGGAAGGGGTTTGGGGGTTAGGTTGAATCTGACATGTCGCTTTGTGTCTACCCTGGAGCTTCCCCAACTCTCACCCAGTTCCTTATCTTTCACTGTGAACAGGACATCAGCTTCCTAAGCCAGATGTGGTCCTTCGGTTGGAGAAAGGGGAAGAGCCCTGGCTGGCAGAGAGAGGGATTCACCAAGAGACCCATCCAGGTGAGGACCAGACAAGGGTCGTCGTAGGCAGTAACGCAGATGAGCTATGTGGGGCCAGTGGTCTGGAGATAGTGGTCAGTGGTCCTCCTTACAGATCCTTGTTTCTGAGAGGAAGACTGAGTTTTGTACCTCCTGTTTCCCCACTGCCAGACTTCTTTATACATTCCTGTCACACTGACCTTTGCATTCAGAGACAAAGGGGTCTTACTGCTTCATTACATCTCTCTGTCGACATGCTTGGTTTCAGCCCTTGCTTGTGTTGCTTTCCTGACTAGTAACACTAACTCCAGCAACCCCGTGCTCTCATTTTCCATAGAATCAAATCTTGCATCTTGGCCTTTATTTTCCTTTTCATGTGGCCTCTTTCCACAACTCAGTTCTTCTCTGTGTAAACTCTGCAGGGCGACTCTCACCACCTCCCTCTGACCTGAGACGGTGTTTTCTGCCAGTTAGGAAACTGCTACAAGCGGCTCATGAATTCCTGCTGCCTCAGCACTCTCCTTTCTTTCCAGAATTGCTGCTCTCAAGAACACCTGTTTCTCCGACTGTACTCTAGTTTAATGTTTTTGTTTTTTTTTACTTTATTCCTATTTTATTGTATTAGTATCTCTAAAATACAAATCGTTATGTAACTTCCAAGCATAGTTCCTTTTCCCAACTTCCTTGTGTATATCTGTGCCTTCTAGGTTAAAAAATAGAAAGTTATCTTTCACATTCCCCCTCATTTATTCTCTGTAAGTGATCTCTTCCTCGACTTTTGTTTCTAAGCTCAATTCTCTGACTGCTGCCCCCTCAGTGATCTTAGATGTTGCTAATTCTCATTGTGTAGAACAGCTGAGGTGCACCATGTGTTCTCTTATGGGACATGTAGCTTCCCAAGCCCAGTGCAGTCTAGTCACGTGAGAATGACCTGCATCTTTTCTGTTTCGCTGATACCTAAGGTACATACTCAGGCATTTCCCTGCATCTCAGGCTTTAGTGTGACGTAAATAAAATCTATCTGAGCCTTACTTGTCCTGTGGGTTTAGCCTCATGTTCTTTCTCTATGCAGCCTTTCATGACTCCTCATGAGGTACCAGTCCCTTCCTTTTCTGAGCTTCCACTTAGTTTAAGTCTCTGCTTTGAACTATTATTGTAAATTGTTTTTTATGTTTGACTTGTCGGTCATTATCTCAAAATCCTGTCTCAAAGCAGTTCTTTCAGTACACTGTTAAAATCTTGATTGGCTGGGTACCATGGCCCATACCTGGAGTCCCAGCTACTCAGGAGGTGGGAGGATCACTTGAGCCCAATAGTTCGAGGCTGCAGTGAGCTGTGATCATACCATTGTCCTCCAGCCTGGGTGACAGAGCAAGATGCTGTCTAAAAAAAAATTTTTTTTAATTAAAAAAACTTGATCAGTTAACTGCTTTTTGGGCTACAGGAAAAATGATTGTTCTATATTCTTTTCTTTCTTACTTCCTTTCTTTGTTTTTTCTATTTATGTGTTCATTCATTCAGCAGTCTTTCCTGGATGTCTACTGACAAGTATCTAAAAATAGCAGATCCAGCAGTTTAGATTTTTATTGAGAATTTGTTGTCAAAAGAAATACTACCTAGCCCTTTGGGAGGCCGAGGTGGGAGAATCACTTGAAGCCAGGAGTTTGAGACCAGCCTGGGCAATATAGCAAGGCCCTCTCTCTACAAAAAATGGAAAAATGATCCGGGCATGGTGGCACACACATGTAGTCCCACATACTTGGGAGGCTGAGGCAGGACAATCTCTTGAGCCCAGGATTATGAGGCTGCAGTGAGCTATGACGACACCACTGCACTCTTGCCTAGGCAACAGAGCAAGATCCTGACTCAAGGGAAAAAAAAATACTAAAATTTCATATGCTTAATTAACCACATGGAATTTTAGGGAATCTACAAAGCCATGAACTTCATTATTGAAAGATAAAGTGTAATGAGTGATGGCTTTAAAAATTCAGATGATAAGTTGATTAATGGCTGCTGAGTTTGACAATAACTTACTTGTGTGGTTATGTTATGGAAGAGTTTTAGGATGTTAATAAAAGAAAGTACTGCATTCTCATGCTCAAACACTCCGCTCCAGAGTTGTTTTCCATTAGTGCTCAGCCTCTTCCCGTACACATTTTCATCTTAGAATCTTTCAGTTGTCATTTGTAGTTTGAAAAACTTCTCCATAGGATTTTCTGATGCTCTGGGTGTGTGGGAGGGGGACAGGATGGTGTGTTTTCTATTAAAAATCATCAAGTTTGGGAAGAAACTAGGAACTAACAAAGTTGTGAATGAAAATTAGGACCAGTGCTGGTGGGATTTTGTGAAGAAGTCAGGGAAATTGCCTGGCATAGGGATTATTTACCAGGTATATTAATTTCCTAGGGCTGACATGGCAAAGTATCACAAATTGGGTGGCTCAAAACAGCAGAAGTGTATTGTCTCACGGTTTTGGAGGCTAAATGTCCAAAATGGAGATGTTAGTGGGGCCATGCCATGCTTCTAGGAGAGGATCTTTCCTTGTCTCTTCCAGCTTCTGGTAACCCCAGATGTTCATTGCCTGTGGCTACATCACTCCAGCCTTGGTTTCCATCTTCACATGGTTTTCTCCTCTCTGTTCTACTCTTTTTATAAGGATACCATTGATATTGAAGGTTGGGGCTCACCCTACTTCACTACTACCCCATCTTAACTAATGACATGTGCAGTGACCCTGTTTCCAGTAAGATCACATTCTGAGATACCAGGGGTTAGAATTTCAACATATCTTCTTTGGAAGGGGGACAGAATTCAACCCATAACACTGGGTGGGAAGGGAATGTCACCTCACTTGTGTAAGAATTGGTATTCTGGAAATAGGGTATTTATTATGTTCAGGATCAAACATTAATCTGAAATCTGAAAGACATTCAGAAACATATGTAGCTCTTAAGCAGGGTAAATAATTTGCAGTAATACATATAGATAGGACACAGGGAGAAAGTCCAGGAGAATATGGGTAAGGTTCAAGGTTCTAAGTTAGTTTCATGTGGTGTTAGTCCTATTAGTTATTAAATCTTGATGTCTCGGAACAAAGGAATCATAATAGAAAATGGGAATAATGATTATTATAAATAGTATTGCTTTGATCGTACGTGTGCTCGAGACTGTAATGGGCTCATACATCATATGATGCTTACGATAATCTTACATAAATGTTATCATCCTTTCATTACAGATAAGTAAAATGAGTTTTTAAAAATTTAGCAGCTTGTTAAAATTTACCAGTAGTAGTGGTGTGAAGCTTAGCCTAGAACCCGTATCTGGAGAACTTTTGTGCAGCTGCTCTTCTGCCTTGTGACGTAGCCTTTCTGAGGGTTCTGCTATGTCAGTCATCTGGGCATTGCTCTTTGGTGCTTTGGTGATGTGGATGAAAGGCACTGTCTGACACATGGCTGTATTCATGGTTTAAGATTATTAAATTAGGAGTCATGTGAAGAATGTTTGTTAGGGAAAAGTACTGGTACTAAGTAGACAGGTTAGGAACTTACATTGTTAGTGTTTGGATTGGAAAGTGGGGGTGTAGTCTTTTAGGTGGGATTTTCTTATTGATACCGTCACCGCTAGATACCCTGATTGCATATGCTCTGTACTGTGCTCCTCCTTACTCTTCTGCTCCTTTTAAATACTGTGGAGCCCAATGCATTTACTGTTTACTGCTCCAGCCTTTCTTTTCTCATTCTTTGTCAAGGTTATAAAATCATATTTGAAAGTAATCTACACATGTCTCACATACTTTATCTCTTCATACATCCCACCATTCTCACCTTAATGCTTTTCTTTAGTTATACAAAGTTTCATTTCTTTCAGATTTGGAGACTGCAGTTGAAATTAAATCATCAGTTTCCAGTAAGAGCATGGCTAAAGATAAGCAATCCTATGACATTAAAAAGGAAGGAATGGCAAACAGTGATCTCTGGTATTTATCATTAGAGGAAGTCTGGAAATGTGAAGACCAGCTGGACAAATATCAGGAAAACCAGGAGAGACATTTGAGGCAAGTGACATTCACCCAAAAGAAATTACTTACTCAGGAGAGAGTCTGTGAAAGTGGTAAATACGGGGGAAATTGTCTTCTTCCTGCTCAGCTAGTACTGAGAGAGTATTTCCACAAACGCGATTCACATACTAAAAGTTTAAGACATAATTTAGTTCTTAGTGGTCATCAAGAAAGCTGTGCAAGCAACAGTAATGAATGTGGTCAAACCTTCTGTCAGAACATTCACCTTATTCAATTTGGAAGAACTCACACAGGAAATAATTCCTACCGATGCCCTGATAATGGTAACTCTCTTGCTCATGGTACATCTCTTGGCGTATCAAAGGGCATACATAGAGAGAAACCCTATGAATGTAAGGAATGTGGAAAATTCTTCAGCTGGCGCTCTAATCTGACTAGGCACCAGCTTATTCATACTGGGGAGAAACCCTATGAGTGTAAAGAATGTGGAAAATCTTTCAACCGGAGTTCTCACCTCATTGGACATCAAAAGACTCATACTGGTGAGGAACCCTATGAATGTAAAGAATGTGGAAAATCCTTCAGCTGGTTTTCTCACCTCGTTACCCATCAGAGAACTCATACGGGGGACAAATTGTACACGTGCAATCAGTGTGGGAAATCTTTTGTTCATAGTTCTAGGCTTATTAGGCACCAGAGAACGCATACTGGAGAGAAGCCCTACGGGTGTCCTCAATGTGGGAAATCTTTCAGACAGAGCACACATCTCATTCTGCATCAGAGAACTCATGTGAGAGTGAGGCCCTATGAGTGTAATGAAGGTGGGAAGTCTTACAGCCAGAGATCTCATCTCGTTGTGCATCACAGAATTCACACTGGGCTGAAACCTTTTGAGTGTAAAGATTGTGGAAAATGCTTTAGTCGAAGCTCTCACCTTTACTCACATCAAAGAACCCACACTGGGGAGAAACCATATGAGTGTCATGATTGTGGAAAATCCTTCAGTCAGAGTTCTGCCCTCATTGTGCATCAGAGAATACATACTGGAGAGAAACCGTATGAATGTTGTCAGTGTGGGAAAGCCTTCATCCGTAAGAATGACCTCATTAAGCATCAGAGAATTCATACTGGAGAAGAGACCTATAAATGTAATCGATGTGGCATTATCTTCAACCAGAGCTCTCCATTTATAGTCCATCAAATAGCTCACACTGGAGATCAGTTCTTAACATGTAATCAGTGTGGGGCAGCACTTGTTAATAGCTCTAACCTTGTTAGATACCAAACAAATCATATTAGAGAGAACAGTTACTAGTATTAATATAATGAGTATGGAAAATTCATCACAAAGAGCAATACATTTATTTTGCTTTAGAGAACTGGGAATAAGCTATGTAAATGGAGTCTGTCTGGAAATGCTTTCAATCATTTTTACTATCATATTGCACACTAGAGAATTCATCCTGAAGAGGTAAAAAAAAAAAAAAAAACACAAATTTTATTTGAACACACAGATACAACAGATTGTCTGTTTTCCACAAATTCCTACAAAAGTAATTGGCCTATGTGCATTCTTGACAACTCTTAAATGCTAGAATCTGAGAAGGAAACATTAAATAGGTGAGTTGATGAGAGATAAACAAGTTTCATTACTTTCTTCTGAAAGGTAAATGAGTATGCTACTGTAGAGAGAGTTGTGGAAAATAATATTCCAGTGAATTAGTATGTCGTTTATTTAATTGTGCCTCTCTTCTGGAATACTTAGTAGTGTTTAGTATGTTTTGTGTGTCCGGTATAAACGACATTTTGGTTAACATCAAGGAAAATGTAAAGAAATTAAAGAACAATACCCATTTTAAAATATATTTGCATGTGGGCAAGGATTGAAAGTATTTATAGATAAATGAACAGGATTTATTTGTTAGATAGTGGGATTATGAATGAATTTTATAGTTTATTCAGTGTCACTGTAATATTTATTTTAAGACATTTCTAAATATTAAAAAGGGATATCTAGTTTTTCTCTTCTATCATCAAGGAAGGTTCAGAACCTCTTGCTAGGAATCTTTTCTATTGTTTCTAAGTTGTTTTGGGTCACAGAGTTCCACTTTTTAAGATATGCTGATAAAGGATCCTGCAAATTTAAAAACATAGTAATTCTCTGGATGTTGGGACCTAGGGAAACACTGGGCATTTGGACACATCGGTGGGTGTGTGTGGGGCTCTCTATTTTAGTGGGAACAGGTATCCAGGGACTATTTAGACCAAGTGTACTCATGAGACACTGCTTTGAGTACTTCTCAAAGACACCCTCTTTCTCAAGGTAGTCTTTTATCTTTATCAAGAAAACTTAGTGGTTAAGAACATAGACTTGAGCTGGACTACCCAGGTTGAAAGCCTACTAGCTAAGTGATCTTAGGCATGCTGCTTAGCTTCTCTGTACTTAACTTATAGATATTCTCCTCTGTAAATTAGAAATAATAGTACCTCATAGGATTGTGGTGAGTATTAAATGAGTAAACGTAAACAGCTTAGGATAGTGCCTGATGTATATTAAGTCCTCTGTAATTATTAGCTGTGATTGTTAATATTATTGGACCACCTAGTGTCTGTTATTTAATTTAAATCTGCTTGTGTGCATATAAGAACTCATTGAGTTCTCACTTCTCTTCCAGTCATACATGTTTTTAACTTTTGCCTAAATCAGAACTTATCAGCCTGGGAAAATCACTGACAAATAGTGGATATGTGGTTTCATTTCTGAGGGTCAATAAACAACTTTTAATATCGTATGTAAATTTGTTTGTACAAAGGTTTTCCTTTCTAGGGAGAGGATCCCAATCTTCAGATTCTCTGGTAAGTCCATAACCCTAAAAAGATTCAGGAAGAGGATCTGTTTTATTCTATAAGTCAATCTCTTGTGTGTAGAGACTGAGCATGATTTGCCATTTTGTAGCATATACATTAGATGCTCAATAATTGATGGTTGAATGATAAATGAATATTGTTGAGATCAAGCAGAGAGATCTTGATATCTCTTAGGAAAAGTCTAGAAATGATTATTAGAATCACGAGACTTGAGAACTATAAGGAACATGAAAACATCTTACTCGTACTCATCATAGTACAGCTGAGATGAAGTGAGTTGGCTTAGTGTCACGTTTTTCTGTGATGTCAGACCCATAACGTGGTCCTGGGTTTTGCATTTCCTGTTGCTCCTCTTGGTGCTTACACACCATGCAAACATCTAAGACACCTATAACAATGGTTTTCATTATAGTAGTAGTTCTTTATGGGAATAGCATAGCTCCTTAATTGGGCCTTTCAAAATTTCAGATAACCTGTGGCTCAACTTCCTCAATTGTATAATGATGATACTACCAGTTTCTACCTCAGAGAATGGTTGTGTGGATTAAATGACATGTTATGTATGAAGCATACACATGTAGCAGGTGCTATATGCGTGAATTATTAATAATATTACTCTTAACACCCTAAGGACCTCACCTATAATGTTTGGAGACATTTATATGTGTGGATAATCACTGAAACATTGCTTATAATAGTGCACAATTTGCAAAATAAAAATATACAATAGTATAATATTTGTTTATGGCATAACCCTGTAATGGAATATTATACAGACATTAAAATTAAGTGCACAGAAGGTTTGATAACATAGGAAAAGTGCTGATGCTGTTATGTCTTATACAAAAGTATGATAAATGTTATTTATATGAAGTATGCTCAAATATATAGAAATAATTGCATTATAAAAAACGAATATTGCTAAAAATTGTAAGGAAATTTGTCAAAAGATTACTAGCAGTTAACCTACATATTGGGAAAATTGGAGTTTGCTTTTCTAGTGTTTTGTACTTTAAGATTCTTGACAAAGTCTCATCAAAGAGTATATATTATTTTTAGAATCAGGAAAACAATGTCTTCAGTGGTGGAATTTTTTTTTTGCTCAAAAGCTCTTATCTACAAATAAGCTACTAGAACCTTAATAAGGGAATTTAGCAAGGTCACAGGATACAAAATTAATATACAGAAACCAATTTCATTTCTATGTACTAGCAGTGAATGATTAGGAAATGAGTCCAGAAATACAGTTATATTTACAATATTAAATGTACTAAAATGTGAAATACTTAGATAAATTTAATAATGTGCAAGATCTGTACCATGAAAACTGTAGAGCATTGCTGAAAGAAATTAAAGAACATACAATAAGGAACATACAATAACCACATAATAAATGGAGAACTGTTTATTGTTAAGATGGCAGTTTTCCCCACATTGATTTTTAGATTCAGAGGCATTTGTGTGGAAATTGACATACTAATCAAAAATTTATATGAAAATTGGAAGGACTTAGAATAACGAAGGCAAAATGTTTAAAAGAACACATTTGAAGGCTTTATATTACCTCATTTCAACACTTTGTAAATAACTACACTAATAAAGACTGTGTGGTATTGGAATGATGATAGATATATGTAGATAAAACACGATGCAGTCCAACAATTGACTTACACATATATTATCAGTTAAATTTGACAAAAGAGCTCAAATAATTCAATGTGGAAAAGGTGTTTTCATCGAATGTCGCTGTAGCATCTAGGTATTTATATGGGGAAAAAAGAACTTCCCTTCATGTTACAAACAAAAAATAACAGAAAATGCATTATAGACCTAAATGCAAAATCTAAAACTTTAAAATATCTAAAAAGAAAACAGGAGAAAATACTTATGACCCTGGGGCAGACAAAGATTTCTTATAGCACAAAAAGCATAATTTGGGGAGGGAGGGGCAAGGGCAACATACGTAACCTAAACATCTGTACCCCCATAATATGCTGAAATAAAAAAAAGCATAAGTTATAAAATAAAACTGATAAATTGGACTTCATCAAAATTCAAACTCAAGCAAATCAGCAAGAAAAAACAACCCCAGTAAAATCATGAACAGAACAGTCATGAACAGAAACTTTTCAAAAACAAATAGACTTACGGCCATCAAACATGAAAAAATGCTCAACATCTCTAATCAGGGACATGCAAATCAAAAACCACAATGAGATATCACTTCAGTCCAATGAGAATAACTTTTATCAAAAAGTCCCAAAACAACAAATGTTGGCATGGATGGGGAGAGATAGGAACCCTCACACACTGCTGGTGGGACTGCAAACTAGTGCAACGTCTATGGAAAGTAGTATGGAAATACCTCAAAGAACTAAAAGTAGAACTACCGTTTGATCCAGCAATCCCACAACTGGGTATTTACCTAAAGGAAAAATTGACATTCTATAAAAAAAAAAACACCTGCACTCGAATGTTTATGGCAGCACAATTCACAATTGGAATATGGAAACAACCCACGTGTTTCCACAATGTGGAAACAACCCAAGTGCCCGTCTATACATGAGCGGATTAATAAAATGTGATGTATATATACCATGGAATACTACTCAGCCATAAAAAATGGTGAACTAATACTCTTGTATTAAACTGGATGGAACTGGAGACCATTCTTCTAGTGAAGTATCACAAGAATGGAACAACAAACACCACATGTACTCACCATTAAATTGGAACTAATCAATCAACACTTATGTGTACATATGGAAACAATATGCATTGGAAATGAAGCAGGTGGGAGGGGAGAGGAGAGGATGGGTAAATTCATACCTGATGGGTACAATGCACATTATCTGGGAAATGGGCACTCTTATAACTTCGACTCAAATGGTACAAAGCAATTTATGTAACCTAAATATTTGTATCCCTATAATATTCTCAAATTAAAAAATAAATAAAAACTAAAAGTTTTATAAAAAGGAAAAAACTCAAACAAGATACTGCCTGGTACTTAGTGAGCCGGGGTGGAGAGGGTGTCTTATAAAATTAGCCGTTGTACTATAACTTATGTTTATTTTTCTTCCCAGAGACACATTCACTCAGATTTCCCTCAGACAGTGTGCTCAGTCTCTCTCTATATATTACCATCATGGTGGATTATCTGTCTTTAAAATGACAAGCTCAAGTGGAAATTAAAATCAAAAGGGAAGAAAAGTCACATGTGGCATGTGAATTACATGTATAATCTCATTTAAATTTCACAACCAAGTTAAGTGTATATTGCTTCCTACAGTTTTATTAGTTCAAAGTGACTTATACAATAAGAAGTGGAGGAGCTGGGATTCAAACCCAGATTACTTGGGCTCCTATGTCTGCACTTTTTCAGCGACTCATTCCCTCCATATCTAGCTAAAGATCTTGGCATTGTGCTGAGAATAATGAGAAAGCATTAAGGAACTTTAAGCTAGGCCATGACATCATCAATTACCAATGCTATAGGCACATGAGGAATCAAAGTATTTTCTTACCATTCATACGTGTTCTATGTGCTCATTATCTGCTGAGTATGTGTCTACCCCTGCCTGGGCATAAGATTACTGTATCAGTGATTTAGATATTTGACTTTTATTTTCTGAACACTCTAGCACATTTGTTTCTAGAACTCTAGCAGTTTAGTTGCCAACTCACTCTACGTGTGAGTATTCTCAGATGTTCCCTGTCTATACGCTTGACTCTACTTCTCTCACTGCCAAAGGAACTTTCTGACTTTTATAATCTAATACATAAATTTATGTGATATAGAATCAGAAAAAACAAGGACAGAAATTGGACAATAAAGGCAAGAGGAAGTTCAAGCCAAGACAGTGTGAGTGTACTTAAAACTACTGAACTGTACACTTAAAACGGTAAGTTCTATTACATATATTTTATCACAATTAAAAATAACCTAAAGAGACAAATAAAAATCATGCTTCACTTGATAGGATGTAATGAAAGACTCACTTGTTTCATCCCATGGAACCCATGGCTGAAGTTGCCCCCAAAGTAAAGGCATTCCCAAGATGGGACTGGTAGGAATTCCAAAGAGAGAAGTGCTGAACACCAGGATGGTCAGTCCAAAGCATGTATTAGGGACATTTATGTACAGAGTGCTGCAGCATGTCTTTGTGACACACGGTGAAAGAAAAAGGGTGTCCTACCTAGGTATGTCTATGATGAGGGTACCAGGGTATGAAGGGTTTAAGGAATTTGGCTCAGGGCCAAGGCAAGTTTCTTTCAGTGTTTTGGGTAACAACCTAAATAGCATTGTCAGTGGCTGGGAATGTTCAAGGTCCTGGTTTGTGTTCAAGCCTGCTGGGAAAAACCTGCAGCTGGCTGGGTCACAGAGTGGCCAAGGCACTCTGTGGTTTTTAGCCAGAACTCAGAAAGCAGGGGGAACTAGGAAACCCTACATCAGCATAATTTCTGTGACATTCTTGCCAAAGGTGCATAGCCTGGATTTAATTGTGAGTAAATACCAAACAAAAGTTGAGGGTTATTCTGCAAATATCTGGCCTGTAATTTTCAAAACTGTCAGTGTGACGAAATTGAAGAAAAGGCTGAGGAATTCTTCCAATTTCAAGGAGACTATAGAAACATGACAATTCAACAAAATGCATGCTATTGTTTGGTTTGTTTACCCTCTCCAAATCTCGTTGAAGTTTAATCCCCAGTGGTGGTGGTGGGGCTTAATAGGAGGTGTTTTGGTCATGGAAGTGGATCCCTCATGGATAGATTAATGCCCTCCCTGGGGAGGTTAGATGACTGAGTTCTCTGTTACTTCTTGTGAGAAATGATTGTTAATCACCTCCTTGTTTCCTTTCTCACCATGTGATCTCTGAACATGATGGCCCTCCTTTTCCTTCTGCCATGAGTGGAAGCATCCTGAAGCCCTTACCAGAAATTCCATGCTTCTTATACAGCCTGTAGAACCATGAGCCAACTAAACTTTTTTTCTTTCTAAATTATCCAGCCTCAGGTATTCCTTTATAGCAATAGAAATGGACTAAGACAGTGAATGATTCTGGGCTGGGTCCTTTACTGTAAAGGACATTATTTGAGGGAAACTTGAATGAAGTTAAAGACTAGATGCTAATAATGCTTCCATGTTAATTTCCTGATTTATGACAATACAAGAGTGACCTTGTTCGAAGGATACATAAAGTTTGAAAGGGTATCATGTTATCATTGCACTTGGATGGTTCTTACAAAAAGTTCTTTGTATCATATGTGCAACTGTTCTGTAGGTTTAAGCTTATTTAAATACGTTTTCCTAAAAGAAATCAAATTTTATCTATTTTTTACAAATAAAAATTCAATTTCTGGGGCTGCCAAAAAATTGGACTGGTCATATGAAAGGTTATGAACAGTTTAAATCTTGACAAAAATTGCCAACTTGCTCCCTCAAAAGGTAGTACCAATTTACATCACGACTATAAATTTTATGAGAGTATCTGTTTCAGCCCATCTACTAATAGTTAAGCATCAGTACACATTCAAAAATGAATCTGATCTCCAAATCAAAATATGAACACACCCACACACAATTAGTTCACAAATGATGGTCTTCTTTTATCTTTCATAATTAATGTTGTGAAACTATCCACTTGTCCAGTCTAGTATTTTGAAATTTATCTTCATATTTAACATATAGAAATTATGTCTCATATCAAAGTGATGAAATGATTTTTAAAATTCTTATAAATTTTGTAATATATTGATTTGAAAGGTTTTTTAGTCAAAAAGTGTTGGTAAGTGCTGCTGTAATATGCTTGGGAAATACAAGGTTTTCTCATAACTGTTGAATCAGTCCATGCTGCCCAGACATTAAAATTAGTAGACAAAGACTTTAGAAAAACTGACTTAAAGAGTTAAAGGGAAGTAGACACAAAGAACTAAAAGAAATCAGGAAAACTATGTATGAACAAAATGATAATGTCAATAAAGAGGTAGAAATTATAAAAAATAAAAGAACTGAAGAGAAATTCTGGAGCTGAAAAGTAATAACTGAAATGAAAATTCATTATGGGGTTTGAACAGTATATCTGAGCAGACAGAAGGCAGAATTAGCAAACTTGAAGTTAGAACAAGTGGAATTATCTAGTCTGGGGAATAGAAAGGAAAAAAAAAGTGAGAAAAAGTGAACAAAGTGCAGGCATATCTTGGAGGTACTGTGGGTTCTGTTTCAGACCACCACAATAAAGTGAGTATCACAATAAAGCAAGTCATGCATCTTTTCGTCTTCCAGTGCGTATAAAAGCTATGTTTAGAGGGTGGTCTTTGAGATGGCCAGGTAGAGGCATCTGGTACTCACCCACAAAGAAGAGCCAAAATAGCGAGTAGATAATCACGCTTCAAATTGATCATCTGATTGAGAACACTAGAACTCAGCAGAGAAGTTACAGGAAACAGCAAAGGCAAGGAAAAACAGGGAAGTGAGGCAGCTCACTTGGCCAGCCATGATTGGCTAGGAGCCTGGAGAGTCTCCGCAATGTGGGGAAAGGTAAGTGAGTGACTCCCTGTGTTTCGTATTCCTCCCACAGTCTCCTGAAATCCTAGCCATGGGAGAGCCTCTCAACCCTTTCAAGCCCGAGAGTAACAGGGATTTACCTGGTGACCACGCAATGGCGTTGCCCCAAAGACAGCACACAACTGAATCCCTACACCCCCTGAATCCTAGGCAGCTATGATGCAGTGCCATTTTCAGAGCCCAGCAGTCACCAGACTACATCCTGCCCTGGGGCCCAACAGCCTCCTGCATCTCCGAATCCTGAGAAGCCCATGACAGGCTCAGCCAACTGCTGCCACCACTGGAGCCCAAAGATTGTCAAACCTGGTGTCCCTCTCCCCAGCAAAATTTTACTACAGCTTCCACTAACAACTGCACAGTAAACCACTGAGGAAATCACAGACACCACTGACACTTACAGCCAAAGAAATTACAGAGAGAGCACACTACTATGTGCACCCAGCCTCAAAGTCATAGATAGTACTGTATCTACCCAACACCACAGATACATCTTCAGGAAAGAGTCCCTCCTACAAAAGTAAAGTCAAAAAATTAAAAGAAGTGACTGTTACACCAGATGTGCAGAAATGAATGTAAGGACACAAGAAACATGAAAAAGCAAGGAAATATGACACCTCCAAAGGAACACAGTAATTCTCCAGGAACAGATTCCAATGATAAATTTATGAAGTCCCAGGGAAAAATTCAATATAATGATATGTAAGCAGCTCAGTGACATACAAGAAAACACAAATGATATAAAGAAATAAGAAAAACAATTCAGGATATGAATAAGAAATTTACCAAAGAAATAGATACCATAAAAAAGACCCAACAGAAATCCTGGAACTGAAGAATTTATTGGATAAAATAAAAAATGCATTTGAATGTCTTATCTTTTATCATTTGTGCTTTTTATGTACCTAAGAACCCCAAATCATTAAGATTTACTCCTCAGAGTTTTGTAGTTCTTACAATTAGTCCTATAATTCATTTTGAGTTAATTTTCATATATGGACAATACCTAGTATTAATTCCTTAGACTGATAAGTCAGATCTGCTATAGAAGAAATCAAAAATCTATGAAATTTGTTTTCCTGTTACATGGAAAGCAGTGGGGAAAAATTTTACTTAGTTAACTTTGTCCTTATATAAGTTGAAAGCTGACCACGTAACTAGTGTCTCAGCAACTCTACAGGAATTGATTGGAAAGAATAAAAGTGTTAGTGTTTATAAACAGTCTGTTGGTTGAAGTTTGCAAGATATGCCAAGAATGAGAGGAATTTGGGACATAATTGACAAACAAAAATGAAAGGGAGTAGAGATTACAGAGATTTGCAGTTTGAAAGGATTGGAAAAATGGACTGCTTTTATCTCCATACATTAGGAATTAAGTTTTAGATATTTTCAGTGACAAAGCTCCTTTATTACACAGCCCTATAGCAAAAAATTAGATTTAGGGTGTGTCATCTTATAAATGAGTTGTACACTGACTGCCTTTTGTGGGTTGAATTGTGTCCTCACAAAATTGATATGTTGAAGTCCTAACTTGTAGGACCTGATAATATGACCTTATTTGAAGGTAGTGTCTTAACAGAAGTAATCAAATTACTGTGAGGTCATTAGGGTAAGCTCCATCCAATTTGACTGGTGTCTTTATTAAAAGGGGAAATGTATGAGCTGGGTGTGATGACTCAACACCTGTAATTCCAGCAACTCAGTATGCTGAGGTGGGAGGATTGCTTGAGGCCAGGAATTTGAGACCAGCCTGGGCAACATAGTGAGACCCCCATCTTAAAATTTTTTTAAAAATTAGCGTGGTGGTACACACTTGTAGTCCCAGCTACTGGGAGGCTGAGGCAGAATTGCTTGAGACCAGGAGTTCAAGGCTGCAGTGCAGTTGTGCCATTGCACTCCAGCCTGGGTGACAGAGTGAGACCCCGTCTCTAATAAATAAATGAATATAAATAAATAAGGGGAAATTTGGACACGGAGATACATAGGGAAGACAATGTGAAGAGACATAAGAAGACGGCCACCTACAGGTCAAGGAAAGAGACCTGGAGTAAATAGGGTTTTAGATTAAACTTCACAATCATAGCCGTCAGAAGGAACCAATCCTGCAGACATCTTGATTTTGGACTTCTAGACTCTAGAACTGTGAGACAGTGAATTTCTGTTGTGTAAGTCCCCAAGTCTGTGGTACTTTGTTACAGCTGCCCTAGGATATAAAAATACGGCTTTATTTATTTAAAAGTGCAGCCACCCTACTGGCTCTGCTAATCCCCTTTACCCTGTTCTTTTAATTTTTCCCATAGTACTTGTCACCTTTTAATCTATCATTATGATTTCCCTGCCCAAATGAGTGCTTCACAAGGGACTTCAGTTTTAATTATTAATGTCTCCTCTGTGCCTATTACAGTGGCTGGCTCATAGTCAGTATTTAATAAATATTTGTTGAGTGAATTAATGAAGTAATTAATCAACATTCATTCCTTGAATCTGGAAACAGGAGTGCCTTAAACATACGGCCTTTAAAGAGAAAATTAAAACGAAGACATGAGGGTGAGCTCTGATCTAATATGACTTCTTATAGGAAGAGGAGATTAGGACATAGATGCAGAGGAAAGACACTGGAGGAAGACGGACATCTACAAGCCAAGGAGGTAGGCTTTAGAAGAAACCAACTGTGCCGACATCTTGATCTCAGACTTTTATACTCCAGAACTGTGAGAAAATAAATTTCTGTTGTTTATCACATTAACTGCCATGTGCATTGTATTTAATGCATACTAGTTTTGATCCTGGGGCCTTGTGAGGCATACTTAATTCACACATCTCTTCACTTTGAGAGCCATGAGAACTATTTTTCAAGTTGCATATAACTCATGCACAGAAAACAATAAGAAGTAACATTTTTCGTTAAATTAGAAAGGATCATTTTGCTTTTGAAGTTTTTATTTATTTTCATAATAAAATACCGTGGCCCCATAATCCTAGCACTCTGGGAGGCCGAGGCGGGTGGATCGTTCTGAGCTCAGGAGTTCGAGACCAGCTTGAGCAAGAGCGAGACCCCATCTCTACGAAAAATAGAAAGAAATTAATTGGACAGCTAAAAATATATATAGAAAAAATTAGCCGGGCAGCGTGGCTCATGCCTGTAGTCCCAGCTACTCGGGAGGCTGAGACAGTAGGATTGCTTGAGCCCAGGAGTTTGAGATTGCTGTGAGCTAGGCTGATGACGCGGCACTCGCCACAGGCAAGAGAGTGAGACTCTGTCTCAAAAAAAAAAAAAAAAAATACCGTGGCCCCAAGGAAAAAAATTTTTTTTTCTAGTGTGGCAGTTAGTGTGTTAAGTCACCCAGTCTGTGGTACTTGATTATAGCAGCCCTAGCAAGCCAATATGCTGGCTTCTTATGGAAAAGTTTTGTTGACCCCATTATAGACAAATATCAATTGAACAAAATAAAGAGATTAGGCTGGATGTGGTGGCTCACACCTGTAATCCTAGCACTCTGGGAGGCCGAAGTGGGAGGATCACTTGAGCTCAGAGCCAGACCCATCTCTAATAAAAATAGAAAAAATAAGCCGGGTACAGTGGTGCAAATCTATAGTCCCAGCTCCTAGGGAGGCTGAGGCAGGAGGATTGCTTGAGCCCTGGAGTTTGAGGTTGCAGTGAGCTATGATGATGCCACTGTACTCTAGCTGGGGGACAGAGACTCTGTCTCAAAAATAAAATAAAAAAATATGGCCGGGTGCGGTGGTTTATGCCTGTAATCCTAGCACTCTGGGAGGCCAAGACGGGTGGATCGTTTGAGCTCAGGAGTTCAAGACCATCCTGAGCAAGAGCGAGACCCCGTCTCTACTAAAAATACAAAGAAATTATCTGGACAACTAAAAATATATAGAAAAAATTAGCCAGGCATGGTGGCTTGTGCCTGTAGTCCCAGGTACTTGGGAGGCTGAGGCAGGAGGGTTGCTTGAGCCCGTGAGTTTGAGGTTGCTTTGAGCTAGGCTGACGCCATGGCACTCACTCTCGCCCGGGCAACAGAGCAAGACTCTGTCTCAAAAAAAATAAATAAATAAAAATAAAGAGACTAGAAACATACACATATACATATGGTAGGCAGAATAATGGATCCTGAAAGACGTCTACATCCTCATCCCTGTAACGTGTGGATAAATTATCTTACATGGCAAAGGGAAATTAAGTTTTCTAGTCAGTGATACATTTTTCTAAAATAGAAAGATTGTCCTGGATTATCCAAATAAGCCCAAGATAATCACAAATTTCCTTAGAAGTGGAAGAAGGATTTAACTTGATTACCTCTGTAAAAAGAAAAAAAAAAGTGTAAAACGAAAAAGGCAGAAGAGGAGGCCAGAGTGATACAATTTGAGAAGGACTAAACTCTGTTGCTGATTTTAAAGATGGAGAAAGGCGGCTATGAGCCAAGAAATGCAGGTGACTTCTAGAAGCTGGAAAACATAAGAAAAAGGCAGGGGCCGCCAGAAAAGAATGCAGCCCTGCTAACACCTTGATTTTAGGTCAGTAAGACCCATGTTGAACTTGTGATATCCAAAACTGTGAGACAATGTTTTAAGCTACTGAATTTGTGGTCACTTGTTATGACAGCATAGAAAAATAACATAATATGGGAACTTAGTATATCACAGAGATTGTTTAGGAAATCAGTGGACAAAGGATGCTATGTCTATATTTCAGTCTAAAACTTTTTTTTTTTGAGACAGAGTCTCACTTTGTTGCCCTGGCTAGAGTGAGTGCCGTGGCATCAGCCTAGCTCACAGCAACCTCAGACTCCTGGGCTCAAGCGATCCTTCTGCCTCAGCCTCCCGAGTAGCTGGGACTACAGGCATG
>CAUYSK010001652.1:0-28120 GCA_963575035.1 Avahi laniger | reverse complement strand
GTTTCCACATCTATGGGGCAAGGATGGAAGAATCTGTCTCATAGAGTTGTCAGGAAGATTAATGAGTTAATGTCTATGAAGGCCACTGCATAGAGTATGACACACAGAAAATGCTTGGTCATGAGACATTATGTGCTTTATTTTCAAAATACACCCACTCCTTCCCAGGAGAACAGAGGGTCAGATGGCAGCTAAAGGGAACCAGCAAGGGGCACTGCCTTGATGAATTTGTCAGCTGGAGCCTGCTTTGTGGCTGTCATTGAGTGGCTGCGGGCCAGATTGACTCTTTAGAAGCTGAGCCCTTTAGTTTTCATACTTCATCTTGCATTTCGCAAATAGTTTATGCCCTTCTGTTTCAAAACAGGTGCCAACATTTTTTCTTTATCTCAGTTAGCTCCAGACTTGTTGTCTCTGCTTTTCCCAGCTGGTTCAAGCATTTTCTTCCCTCATCTCCCTGGTAGGCTGAGACGGGAATTATTTCAGCGTATGACGCACCATATTCCACCATCTGGTTAAGCTTAGAGTTAATCCAGTCTCCCAGACTCGAGACCCATTGCATAGTCACAGGTGTTCAATACTCAGTGTCATGTGGCCCCCCCAGCATGCTTCCAGAGGACAGTGAGACTACCCCCACTTTGAGTTATGGAACTTCCCTTTCCATCCCTTTCCACCCACACACTCCCCCATCACAACCACATTTGTCCCAAAGTCTAGACTGTAGGAATAAGTCCTCCTATTGGTTTGCGAATCCTTGAATGCCGAACAGGTGATCCCATCCACTTTGCCCAGCCCGAAACTAAGAGCTCCACTGCCCTGGTGCATGCAGGCCCAACCTCCTCTCTGGGCTTGGGTCTACCCCACACCCAGGCCAGGGACTGAGTGGATTCCAGCATCCATGGATACACCTCTCTCAGAGGATGACTCCTTGAATCCCCAAATCGGCCATTCACCAAAAAACACACTGCTCAGACCTCTTGTCTACTTGGAAACTCAGGTCCAGTTGCTGCCTAGGTTACAGATGAAGTTGCCACAGCCTTCCTTATCTTAGGGGCTCCCAAGTGCATCCTCAGACGCTTCCTTATCTTAGATGCTCTCTGCAGCCTCACCAGTGACCCAGCTTCTTGCTTCATCATGTTCCTCAGTGTGGCGAGTTCCACTCACTCTCTTCCCCAACCAGCTTTGAGCTATTGCAGCCTTCCTTTGGGCTGGCTCAAGCTAAAATAAAACTACCCCACAATTTTAGCCATCTAGAGCACACTGCTCCCAGTATCTCTCTTTTTAGCACTACAGGGGCTGATGAGCTTTTTGGGTCTGGAGTACTGATGCTGAGTTTGTCTCCATGAACCCTATGGAACAAGGAAAAGAATGAGAAATGCTCCCAACTATTCTCAAACTGCAACATGCTGAATCTAATTAGATTATCTTCAAAGCCTCTCATTCCTAAAAAGTTCAAATGTCAGAAAGCAAGTGATTAAACCTTACATGATGATGCTTTTTGATAACTTGCTTAAAGGAGCTTTAATTCTTTTTTCTTTTTTTCCTGATCATCAGCTGATGCTCAGCGGTTTCCAGCTGCCTCTGATTCCTGCCCATGCTTCAGATGTGTCATTAACACTCCCCAGTAGCCCAATTTGTGATCATCACTTGACCCACACTTCTGAAACAAGCTTGCAGCAAAGGCTTTGCACCCACCCCAGCTCTCTGGGAGCGCACTGTTGGTCACACACGGGCCCTCTGGCCCCATCTTCTGCAATCAGATGTTGTCTCAGGGTAGAAGCAGCATTCTAGCTGAAAAAGATTTCGCCTCTGAGTTAGACTTTTGAGATTTTGTTTTTATCAGACCTTCTCAGGACCCCAGACAAATCCATTTCTAAAACTAGGTATTTAGCAAAAGAATATAATCACATCATCAAAAAAATCCTTTCTGTATAACTCAATCTCTCATCATGGAGAGATGTGATCCTTGATTACTGCCAAGTTTTTTTTTATACACGTTATTTTTTAATACAGTTTTAGGTTCACAGCAAAATTGAATGGAAAATACAGAGATTTCCCATATTCCCCCTCCCCGCCACCTCACTGTTACCCACAGTCCATAGTTTACATTAAGATTCACCTTGGTGTTGTACATTCTATGGATTTGGACAAATGTGTAATGACATGTATTCACCATTAGAGTATCAGACACAACAGTGTCCCTGCCCTAAAAATCCTCTGTGCTCTGCCTATTCATCCTACCTCCAACCCCTGGCAACCACTGATCTTTTTAGTGTCCTTATATTTGTACCTTTTCCAGAATGTCATATAGTTGGAATCATATAATATGTAGTCTTTCCAAATTGGCAGCCATCACTTAGTAATACGCATTTAACTTTCCTCCATGTCTTGTCATGGCTTGATAGCTCATTCCTTTTTAGTGCTGAATAATATTCCATTGTCTGGCTATACTACAGTTTATGTATCCATTCACCTGCTGAAGGGTATCTTGGTTGCTTTGAAGTTTTGGCAATTATAAATAAAACTGCTATAAACTTTCTAGTTTTAATACCACCTCCCACTCCTTCCCACACACCTAATAAATTAGTTAAAATTCTCTTGCAGTTGCCCATGGGTACTGCGTTGAGATTCATTCCTGATGAGTAATTCCACTGACCTGCTATTTTCTTCATGCATGGCATTTGGGAGTACCACCCCATTTCCTGAGCTAGATGGCCATCTGTAGATTTTGGACTTCTCATTTGTTTTTTCATTACCAGATATCGGAGGGGTGACTAATACTAGAGACCTTAATGAGGCTTCCTGTGATCTCCAGTCTCCACAGGAGAATGTCAAAGGATCCTTGTTTGTATGACATCATATTCATTTTTTCACCAGCTTTATCTTCAGAGCTTAAAGATATACCCTGGTGCTGACAGAATCAGACAGAGCAGCGTGTGGGCTAATCTACCGGTCTTAGCGCCCTGAGAATTTTCTGCATTTCCTTTTCTCCTGTCTGGCTCATCAGGGTTTGTTCTTGGTGCACTTCCTAGGGTGTGTTGTCTGAGACACAATCAGGTTCTAGTTATACAGGAACATTTTCTTCCTAATCTTTTTTTTTGTAATGTGGTGTTAGTCACTTACTTTTTTAAAAAATTGAATGTTTTCGAAACTCTTTGTTTTTATATCATTTTAAACTCAGACAAGATTTGCAAGAATACTATATAGAACTCCCATTTACTTTTCCCCCAGATCTGCAAATGAACATTTTGCTATGTTTGCTTTCTCAATCATTTAAGAGTAGGTTGCAAACATCATGCCCCTTTGCCCCTAAATATTTTAATGTGTATTTTATAAGGCCAAACACATTCTTTAATGTAATTCATTGTAGGATAATTATGAAGTTCAGGAAAGTCAATACTGATACAACATTAGCCTACAATTCATACATCAAGTTCTCCAGTTGCCCCAATAATGTCCTTTATAGATATTTGTTCTTCTGGACCAAGTTTGTATCTTGGATCCCTTGTAGCATTTGATTGCCGTGCCTCTTTCATCCCTTTTAATCTGGGTCAGTTTCTCAGCCCACTTGAATGTTTTCTTGCTTTGAAAATTGACAGATTGAGAGGATAGGGAGTCTGTGTCTCTCAGCATCTCCCTGTTTCATCAGGTCACTGCTCCCAGAACTCAAATATTTCTCTAGAGATGATTTTCCAGTTATTCCATACAGTGCCCTCTCTCGCTGGTCCTAGAGTGTTAGACACATGTGTGTCAGCGTGCAGACCAGAATCATACTCGGCTACGTGGAATGTGTCCCAAACTGCTACAATACATCTCGTCTGGACTCAGTGGACAATCTGAACAGTGAGATGTACAACTTGCTTGTTAATAGGACTATAAAGTTATTTTCAAAAAAGCAGTCATCTTTTATGTCCCATTTCCTCTGGGCCATCTAGCAGAGGTGATATTTATAAAACCAGGGTAAATGATACCAGAACTCAGCAAAGCCAGAACAATAGCAGTACCCACGACAGAATTGTTGTGACTTTTTGAACTGCATGATTTATACTGAGTGGTGACTTTCTTCAAGCAAATCAGCTCCTACTACTAATATCAATTATAAGTAGATGGCAGTCATGCTTCTGACACAGAGATTGGGCAACAAAGGAAAATTATTTCTAGAAAATACTATTTCTAAAATATGTATCATAGAGATTAAGAGTCCCTTGATATCCTTTCATTTTCCCTTTCTTTCTTTTAAATTTTGTGTGAATGAATTTTGAATTGTGAAGAAGCATGTGAATCAATGCTTACAGTCATGAAAGGAAATTTCTTCTGAAATCTAGTACTTCATTTTTGTAGAGAGTGTAAATAGGGCTGTTTTCTCCCCTCCCTTTAGAGAAGAAAAAAACAGTTTTTCTGTCACGTTCAAATGTTGCTTTGATGCTAACCTGGCAGCATGCCATTCAGGTAAAAATATTTAGTTGTGTTTTATTTCTTCAGTCTCCCCCAGCATAAATGTATATATATCTGTCAACTGGTTGCCGTAGACTGTTGAGATCTTTGGGTTTGACTGTCGTTAACTTTGGTTCTCCTTTGCTCAGACCTTCCTTTCAGTGCCGTGGAAGCAAGCTGCAATTTTGAGGAAGATCTCTGCAACTTTTACCAAGATAAAGAAGGTCCGGGTTGGGCCCGAGTGAAAGTAAAACCAAACATGTATCGGGCCGGAGACCACACCACGGGCTCAGGTAAACCAGCACCCTGGCCATGTGAGGCCCTCTGAGGTAGTCTGCACGCTTCCTTGGCCATTCCTCAGCCACACCTACAAAGACATGGACACGAAGAAAGAAAAAAAAAAGCAACTATGAAGAAGGAAACACAATAGATAATTTTGTGTTTGACAATTTTTATAAAAATTGGAATTCAATTTCCTGTGCTAGCAAATGTATTCGCCAGTTAATTAAATAGCCAAATCTTTGGAAATTATTTTGCTCTTCACTTTAAATGAAATACTTTAAAATTACTATTGGATTCCATTTACATGAAATCTTCAGAACAGACAAATCCACAGGGATGGAAAGCAGATTAGCGGTTGCCAGGGGCTAGGGTGGGGAAATGGAGAGTGTTTAGTGGCTGTGGAGTTTCCCTTTGGGCTGACGAAGGTGGTCTGGAATTAGATAGTAGTGATACTTGTACAGCACTGTGAATATACTAAATGCCACAGAATTGCACAATTTAAAATAGGAAATTTTAGATGTATTTTACTATAACAAAAAATCTATTGTTTGAGGGAAGTTATTGGAAAATGCAGGGTGGGCACTTGATGGATGTATCTATAAGGAGCTCTTAGAAACCTGAGTTTGAGCATTCCTTGTATAGGGATTCCCTATTAATTTAATGGCATATTTTGCAGAGCCCACTCCAGTAGAGACGAGTGGAAAGAGCTTGATTTCAGAGGGTTTAGCGTCTCATTCATTTATTCAACAAGTATTTATATACTGGGCACAGGGGTGAATTTATCATGAAGCTCATGAAGCTTAAGTTCCAGGGCCCCTCGCTCATAGCAGCCCTGGGAAAGGCCCTGAAAGGGGCCCTAACGATTTTACACTTGTCATTTTGTATTCTTTTTTTTAGAAGTTGCCTCACTGGTAGGAATACAGGCCTTACAAAACCTATTCTGACCTTTGCAAACTAACTGGAAAATCATTTCTAGAGAAACGTTTGAGTTCTAGGAACAGTGAGCTGATTAAACAGGGAGCTCTTTTGGGACAAAAACTCACTATACTCTCACTTTGTCTATTTTCAAAGCAAGGTAAAGATTCAATTATGCTAACTTCCGGACACTACAGTAGTGAACAAATCTGGTGTGAATCCGATTCTCGCCAGCCAACAATCATTTCAGTGGGCAAGAGGAACATTAGACAAATGTACACACAAATAAACTTATAATTACAAGTTGTGGTAAGTGCTACTGGGATGGAAAAGCTTTACCTCTGCCCTCTTAGGTTCTGTGGCTAGGCCTGAGAATTAAACTGACATAAGGTAGATTAACAGGGGAAAAACATACAAGTTTTATTTACCATTTTTACACAGGAGCCTTTATAGGAAAAATGAAAACTCAAAGAAGCAGATAGGCCTGAAAGCTTATATACCATTTTTAACAAAGAATGATAAAATTATAGAGAAGTCACAAGGCAAAGCTTCCAGGGGCAGCAAATTGTGGGAAAGTGACTAGGAAATATATGGGGGAAACTAACGAATGATAAGAGTTATTTTAGTAGGTTGGTTTGTACAGATCCATCTTCATGTTAACTCCCAGTCTTCTGTCGTAAGAATGTTCTTCCCTTCCTGGTACAGGGAGGACACGTGGTCCATGGAAGATTTTATGACCTGCTTTTAGGTAGAAAGTGAGAGCCCAGAGATCCCTTCCTAAATTTGCTGTTTCTCAAATGCCTTTGGCTCAAAATAACCAGTACACCAAAGTGGCATATTTTGGGGTGGCATGTTCTGATTCTCGTTAGTGCCATGAAAAAAATAAAGAATGAGCTCTGACAGAGAATAGAGGGACGTTTTGGTGGAGGACTCAGAGAAGATTTCTCCGAGGGAAGCTGCAGTTAGCTGAGAGTATGGGAGTGATCCAGGCAGAGGGAACAGCATCTGCAAAGGTCTTGAGTTTGGGAAGAGCTGGTCACACCACGGAGTAGGAAGGTCTGTGTGGCTGTGGCTGCACTGTGTGGGGGGAGGGGAGTGGAGAAAGTGGAGGAAAAGGAAGTTGGAGAGAGAGATAGATCATGGGTGTGGCAGGCCAGAGTAAGCATGGGGAGTTTATTATAAAGGAAATGAGAAGCCGTTGAAAGGTTTTCAGCAGAGAAGGCCTTTGCTTAAGAACTCTCTTCCTGGCTTGCAGATGGCCACCTTCTTGTGGTGTCCTCGCTTGGCTTCTTTGTGTAAGGAGAGAGAGAGCTCTGGTGTCATCTTCCTTTTCTTATGAGTTAAATAATTGGATAAAACTAAACTGTGTAGCAAAGACTGATGTACCCAAAAGAAAATTGATGGACAGTAAGCAGAAAAGGGAAAGAAAAAAAGGAGGTGTTATTTTTTTTCTTTTCTGCTCAGGCCTTCTAGGATACATGGACCTGTTTTGCTAAAAATTACCCATAAGGGTAATGAGAGAGGGAGTTTCCTGATCTTATTTTTCTTTATGCCATTTAGAAATAAGGGAAGAACACCGATCTTCAGCACCTTCCAGGGACTATTTGATTAAAAACTTGCTTTTCAGGGGCAAGTTTAACATTTGACCAAGAGAGAGGGTCTGCTCATACACACAAACCCCCACAAAGACTGCCGGGCCAGACTGATCCCTTTGTCCCCGTTGGTCACTGCAGAGTTAAGAAGGAAAAATCTGCTCCTCCACTGTCCCTCCACTGTGACCCAGCACTAAGCATGCAACCCAAACCAGCTGGTAGCCCCAGGATGATTTCGTCCTTTTTGTTTCATGAAAAACATAAATGACTACTGGAATCTGAGCATATGCAGTAGAAAATCTTTACTGACTTATAAAGTTTACTTGGAATTGAAGGAGGTTTTATTTCCAATAGAGGCACAGAGGTATTTTCTCTCACTTAAATTGCAGACATTAGAAAATGCTTTCTATCATTTAAAGCCTATGGAAATAGTCTCTGCTGGCAAATGCCACTGCTTTAACCACATTTTTTCCACCTGTTAACCTGGATTAGATTATTTTTCATTTTGGATACACTAAATGCTTTGTCTTGTTCACAGGGTATTACTTGCTGGCCAACACAAAGTTCACATCTCAGCCTGGCTACATTGGAAGGCTCTACGGTCCCTCTCTACCAGGAAACTTGCAGTATTGTCTACGTTTTCATTACGCCATCTATGGGTTTTTAAAAATGAGTGACACCCTCGCAGTTTATATCTTTGAAGAGAACCACGTGGTTCAGGAAAAGATCTGGTCACTGTTGGAGTCTCCGAGGGGTGTTTGGCTGCAAGCCGAAATCACCTTTAAGAAGCCCATGCCTACCAAGGTACAGTAGAACCAGTGCATCCTTTGCCAATGTTCTGTTGCTGGACTAGTCTGTGAATTTCTATTTAGTTACTGTTGACTATTGATGTATTATTTTCCTCTGCTCAGGCTAACAGCCTAACCCTCACACTCCAACTCCAGCCACATGCAAGTTAATCCTTCAGTTCTCTTCTGTTTCCCAGGTCTCTGGATCATGGCTTTTTGTTTATCTCTTAAGATTTCCTGAGAATAGTCCGAAGATTGGGAGTACGTATTAATAAACAGTTGAAGTTCAACATCTGAACTTTAGGTTGAAGCCATAATTCTCTTTCACTTTCTCTCCTTTTCTCACACACACATGCACACACCAATGGGAATGCTAGTATTGAAGAAAAGGTGAAATCAGTGAACTTCTAAGCTGAGGCTTTACGGTCAACAAGCTGAGGCTCTAGCATTTAGCACTAGATGAGGAAGCTCGTTAAAAAATATGGAGCCAACCCAGCCCCTGCCAGAGAGAATTTACATAAGGGAGCCATCAGCAACTGATTTTGATAGCAATGAAAACACAGAAAGAGATCTTTATTGCAAGAGGAATGCAAAACAAAAGCTATAATCTCCCAAGCTTAGCAACTCATAAACTTAAGGAAGTTTTACAGATGCAATAAATTCTGTCAACTACAACCCAGTTATGAAACTAGTGTGGGAAAATCCATTTTGTTTCAGCCTGTCAATTAGCAAGTATCTCTTGAGTATCCTCCCTGTGCAAGAAAGGGGCCCAAAGAAAGATAAAAGAGGTGCCTTCCTTCAAACGGATAACTCACACAATGGAAGTTCAATAAACATTTTTGAATGAACGTATAAATCAATTGATCACATTCATTATCCAGGAATTACCCAAAGTCCAAGGCTGCCCAGGGGAAGCTACAAACCTGGGAGAACTGTAGAACCTTCACGAACATTCCGGACTTCTCTTAGTTAGTACTATCTGGACAGAATCACAGCTGTGTCCATCTATAACTTCCTGCTAAGGAAATTTTGTGCACCATTTCTATCATAATGCTACTTTGTTACTTTTAATCTATTGGAACACCCACGGGGCATGATTAAATCTTTACAATGATTAATCAAAGATACCTGAAAATCTTTACAAAGTTCTTTTCCATAGCTAGATAAGAATGGCATGGCAGCCTCCTTGACTTATTGATTTCCAAAAGGGTTAAACCGATTTATAATACCTCCAATAGAGGAGAAGCATTCAGATTTTACCGCAATCTCACAGGCACTGCTTGTTATTATTTGTAGGCTAATTCAATAGGCAGTGTTGTTGTAGGTATCCCCTGCTTATTAATTCCATCATACTTTGTTCACCTGACTAAACAGATATTTGGCTCAGCTCCCCAGGCAAGAGAGGAAGCAAATTGGTGTTTCTAGTGCCAAGTTTCTACTTGTAGCGGAGGCTCATGCTCTTTAAGCTTATCGCCTAGACCATTCCAAATATTTTTTGAGTGAACCTTTGTTTCTACAGATGTCATCCCACACTTGCAACATTATTGAATTTCCTCTTTAATCCATTAGTTCTGGAGAAGTCCAAGCTTCCCTATACCTGTTAGGGATCCCAAAGGGTTAACTTGCATTCCCAGTACCAATTATCTAACTCCTGCAAGTAGTTATAGTAACACACACACACACACACACACACACACACGTGTGCACACACATACATACACACACAAATAGACATGCACCAGTCACACAATCAGGGATGTACCAGAAAGTAATGGAATTTTTGTTATACTCCATACCCTATTTTGCTGATGTTTTAAAAAAGGGAAGGTATAATGAGCATTTTGTTTATCCACTTGGCTTTTATTTATTCATTTATTCAACCAACATTCATTTATTCAACTTTATATCCCAGTGCAAGGGATATGAAGATGAATGAGGCTCAGATCCTACCCTTGGAGAGGAGATCACAGATGACAGAAGACTAAGTAAGCCACTCACTCTAGTACATGTGTCATGTCACTGTCCCTCGGAAGGGCTGCACAGAAAGATAGAGGAGTAGTTGTTATAAAAATTAATGGCAAATAGAGCCCCCACTGAGCTGGTGTTTGAAGGGTTCAGATTCAGGCTATGCTGGATTCTAACTCCTGCTCATCACTCCACTCCTCTCCCTCCCATGTCTTCTACTCACAGACACGTGGCTTGTTAGAAATCTGTCCGTTCCTTTATAGTGAATCCCTGCTCGTACCTGACTCCCACGCAGTTGGAAGGAGGCTCCCAGCAGATAAGGGTGCCCTGGAGATTTTGTTTCTTTCTTCTCCGGAGGCTGACTACCAAGCTTCCCAGCGACTGCACAATCTCCCCTTTCCTCTTCCCACAGTTCCACTTAGGGAAAAATGGATCTAGACCCAGTGGGGGCAGGGAAGTCCTTACAGCTCTCAGAAGAAAATACTCATGGATTCAGCCCCAGTGCAGAAGAGGAGGCGGTACAGTTCAACACTTGAAAACTATGGGTACATGGACATATGTCTGAAGGTGGCCCATAGTTGTTGGCAGGTCCCTGCTGAATAGAACTAGCTCCTCAGAAAGTGAGAAAACCATTTGCTGTCCATCACAGAGGCATGCCTTAAGTAAGGCAGGAAACTAAGTTCACTTACATATATAACATATATAGATGGAAATAAACATACAAAAAGTATTTAAGACAAGGGATAAAATGCAAAGTCAGAGTTTCCCTCACCACTTCCTACTCCTGAACTCAAACTCTAATTTCACTTCTTCTTTTTCTGATGGTTTTTCTTCCCGATTTTCTGAAAGGTCACTCTATATTCTAAATATTATATTTCTACCTCCATTTCTTGATTCATTAACCTTATTTACTGACTCCCTGCCATGAAAGATAAGAAATTTAGCTTACCTACACTGTTCCTTTCCCTTCTCTTATTCACACTTTTAGTTATGTTTTTATTTTTCATGTATTTATTTTTCAACTGAATAATTAGTTGTTGAGGATCTTAGTGATGTTTTGGGAGATTCAGAAGAAGTGTTATAGGTGCTTAGAGACTCAGCAGCAAAAAAACACACAGGAAACAGAAGTTAAAAATACAAGACTTCATTCATCAAATGCCTATTTTGTGAAGGACACTATACAAGATTGGGGATACAATGATGGAAAAGACAAATCACCTGCTCTTGAGGATCTTGGTCTGATGAAGTAAATTGACAAGGAATCTGGCCTCCAGGTGGGCCTGGTTGTGAGCAGAGATGAGTCAAGAGCTCTATTCACATTTGGGTTACTCGGGAATGAGTGTGGGTCTGCACCAGGAATGAGGCCTTCAAAGCAAGAATTGCTGGCTAGGTGTCCTGGCTCACACATGTAATTCCAGCACTGTGGGAGGCCAAGACAGGAGAATTGCTTGAGGCCAGGAGTTTGCGACCAGCTTGAGCAATGTAGTGAGACTTCATCTCTACAAAAAATAGTTGTAGCTACTCTGGAGGCTGAGGCAGGAGAATCACTTGAGCCCAGGAGTTTGGGGTTGCAGTGAGCTGTGATGATGCCACTAGTGATGATGCCTGGGCACTCTAGCCCAGGTGACAGAGTGAGACTCTGTCTCAAAAAAAAAAAAAAAGCAAGAATTGCTGCTGAAACTTTGAAAGATCTCAGTGACAAGTTTGATAATGGAACTTTCAGTGCCAGAATAGAGTCTGGATTTCAGGTGATAATGAGGACCTTTTCTAGTTTTGAACAGAGGAAAAGACATTAAGAGATTGAGGACATATTTTGACACCACAAAATCTATTAAAACACATTCATTAGGTGAATATGGGAAGTCATGTAATCAATGACATTATTTTTTTAAAGTTTCTTTTGATGAGAGAATTAAACTTAACAAAGGCAAAAGGCCTAAAAGTTTACAAAATGGAATTCACACCTTTGAGGTCAATCATTTGACATTCAGCAGTCAACTAATATATCAGAGACTACTACTATGTGCCAGGCACTTTCCAGTACATAATAGTAAACAAAACAAAGGGTCTCTGCTCTCTTGGGGCTCAGGAGTCTAGTAGAATTGACTACTAGTATATTTATGTGCTATACTAAGCAGCTAATAGTGCATATTAATTACCACTGAGGGTAAAGTAACATTCCTATTTTACATAAGAAATTAAGAATCTTGCCTTTGGTCTTGCAGCTATAGACAAAGCTAGAGCTTTTGAATGTTATGTTATGCTGCCCACAGAGATGTGGCCTCAGAAATCTACCAGGACAGATTTAATGCCCTAGAACAAGGTCATTTGTTAAGGCTATTTAAAAACAGAAAACTGTTAACCAATGGCTCCTCTTCTAACAGTGACATGGGGAACGAGGGAAGGATTTTCAAAGAAGTCTTTGACTAGGTAGTACATATATGAATAAATTTCAAAACTCTATGTCTTCGAGAGTTTGATTATAATGTGTCTTGGTGAAGATCTCTTTAATGTATTTGTGGTTCTCTAGGCCTCAAGGATCTAGATGTTAATTTCTCTCTCCAGATTTGGGAAGTTTTCTTTAAACTTTCTGCCTCTTTGTCTGCTCTTTGTGGAACACCCAAAATGTGTTTGTTGGTTCTCTTGATAGTATCCCATAATTCCCATAGGCATTCTTCACTCTTTTTCATTCTTTTCTCTTTTTATTCCTCTGAGTTATTTCAAATGATCTGTCTTCAAGTTCAAAGATTCTTTTTTCTTTAGAGTCTGCTGTTGAAGCTCTTTATGGAATTTTCTAGTTTAGATATTGCATTCTCTAGTTCCAGAATTTGTTTGGTTCTTTTTAATGATTTCTGTCTCTCAAAAACTTCTCATTTTGTTCATGTATTATTTTCCTGATTTCATCTAGTTCTCTATCTGTATTCTCTTGTAACTCACTGAGCTTTTTATTAAAATTATTTTGAATTCTTTTTCAGGCAGTCCATAAATCTCCATTTCTTTAGGGTTGGATACTGGTGCTCTAGTTTTTTCCTTTGGTGGTGTTGTATTTTCCTGATTGTTCATGATCCTTGTGGCCATGAGTTGGTTTCTGTGCATTGGAAGATGTGGGAATTTATTCTAGTCTTTACAGACTGGCTTCAGCAGAGAAAACTCTTCACTAGCCAGCTCATCCGGAGAGATTCTTGGCATCCCATATGGTGTGGCCCATGGGCCAGCTAGCCTGCAGCAGTGGGCCTAGAGCCTGTATGTTGGGGCCAGCCTGAAGCCAAGATCCACAGGTACTTGGCCTGACCTGGAGTCTAAGTCTTCAGGTACCAGCCTGGAGTATGAAGCTGTGGAGAACTACCTGTCACTGGGTTTTACTAAGGTGGGGCTGGTATTGGGATCCAAAGCAAATCTGATTTTTAATTCATTCTCCTTTCCCATGCAAAAGATATCTGAGCTTTGCTGCCTGGGGTTAGTGGAGGGATGATGTGGGTGCTGTGAAACTGTCTTTCCTACCCTCTTTAATGCATGTTATTTCTATGCTATACCTTGTAATCTCTCATTTGGTTTCCTTAGCTCTTGTGGATATATTTTTGTGTATTGATAATTGTCAAGTTGATGTTTCTATGAGGCACTGAGCACTGGACCATCCTATTCTGCCACCTTGTTGATGTCCTGAATAAACTTCAAAGAATACAGTGAAGTTTTCCCTAACTTCTATTCCCAGTACTTATCTAGGTGTCACACAGGGCTGTCAGACATCTGAATTCCTGACAGAGGCAGGTTTCTCATTCAAGTGAAGGCAGCTGAAAACTCCACTTGCAGACCGTCTGCTTGCCACTAATTCCCATCTTCACATAGATAAAGTATGCCTTATTTTCAAGTTATGCTGGCATTTCACCTTCCCAAAGTCCATAGCTGGCCCCTCCACAAGTGTTTGGAGCTCCACAGTGCATACCAGCCCAGGCAGAGGCCACAGGTGAAAGGGTTGTTTTGATTTTGAACTTTTCTCTTGGTTCTCTTTATAACTTTTATATACTTAACCATCATTTGGATCCATAAACTTTAGACAGTACCTTTTGATACCCACTATGTAAGATGAATAAATTTATACCTCTACACTTCTCTTTACCTCTTGTGCCTGCTCTATTTGCCAAATTCTCACAGATATACAATTACTTTTACATTGCTATGGATTGTAACATTTATATTCCTACAATTAAGCCTTCTGTGCTTGCATATGGCTGGATTTCCCAATGAGGGCCCTGGTGGCATTTTGAATAGGACAGTTGTGCCTTTGTGTGTGGCCATCCCTCACATTACCAGATTTTTAACATCTGTGATTATTGTGACAACCAAAAATATTTCCACACATTTCCAAATGGCCCCAGAGGTGCCATCCTATCCTTGGATGAGAACCATTGGCCTATAAGTTGATTCTGAAAATTGAAATTAAAAACCAACCCCACCTGCCATCCTTCCATTCTTATTGCCCTGCAATCTGTCCTCTATCTGGCAGCAGAGTTATCACGATGAAACCCTCCCCCACAGGAACCCTTTGGCTTCCTATTGCTATAGAGAAAAGGCTCTGTGTGCTCTGATATCAGCCACCTCCCCAGCTTCACCTCTTGCTGCCTCAGTTGTAATCACACCAATCAGTTCCTGGGACAGACTATGCTTTCTCTTACCTTGGGTGGTTGCATATTCTGTTGCCTCTCCCCATACTCCTCTTATTTAGATATCAACTTCAATCTCACTTCCTCAGAGAATCCTTCTCTGACCCTACCCCCCATCCTAACCAGCATGGCTAGGTTAGGGCTCCCTGGGCATCCTATGCTTCTCCTTCATCATCTTGGAGAGAGCAGAACACAATGATTAGGAGCATATACACAGGAGTCTGGCTGGTTTTAAATCCTAGTTCTACCACTTACCAGCTTTGCAGTCATGGTCCTTGTTTTGTTTTTTGTTTTTCATTTTTTAGAGACAAGGTCTCGCTCTGTCTGAGTGTCAGGCTGGAGAGCAGAGGCATGATTATAATTTACCGCAGCCTCAAACTCCTGTATTCAAGCACTCCTCCCGCTTCAGCCTCCCAAATATCTGGAACTACAGGCATGTGCCACTGCACTCAGCTAATTTTTTTATTTTGTTTGTAGAGACAGGGTCTCGCCATGTTGTCCAAGCTGCTTTTGAACTCCTGGCCTCAGGTGATTCTCTCGCTTCAGCCTCCCAAGTGACTGGGATTACAGGCATGAGATATAGTTGGTTTTCTTAATCTCTTTCTTCTTTACTTTTCCATCTGGAACCAAAAAACCTGGCTGAGTACTTGGCACACAGTTGATGCTCAATAATTGTTTGTTGACTGTCACATTCTGACTTTTGATCAGGGGTTGTTGACCCTCATTAAAATCACCTGGAGAGCTTTAAAAGGCTCATGCTCACGTGGTACCTCAAATCATGGAAAGTAGACACTAAAATGGAGATTAGCATGCAGGAAGTTTACGAGAGTGTGCTCTTGGGCTCCTTACTAAAGGAAGGCAAAGGAAGGAAGCAGGGTTAGGCAGGGGAGCTTCTGGGCTGCAATGCATTCTCAGTGAAGGTAACTTGCTTGCACAGAGCTCTAAAGCTGCCGTGGCCTTTCAGAGTTGTCCTGAATTGAGCGATATTGTCTTTATAGTCCTATATTGATCAATCACTAGATGCTGGGTGCCTCAGGAAGAGGCGTTGCCTTCAACAAGGCAGCTCTCTTCAGCCAAGGCACTTCCCAGAGGGGTCTGACAATCTGAGTACTGTCTGCTGACAGCACCTTCAGCAGTTGGGAGATAAGCCCTTCATTCCTAAAGGGTTGGCTGGGCAGCATATTATAGCATCTACTATATCGATTAGGTCAGAATCTCTTGGCACAGGGCCTGGGAATTAGTATTTTATAAAGTGTACCAAGGGATTGTAACATGCGACATAGAACCATTACTCTAAATAGCTAACCATGATAAAGTAGAAAAGGAACAAGCAACAAGACTATATGTTTGTCTTGTATTCGGCTCAGCTACACTGAAACCAGCCATGGTAGACGAGCAGGTTTTGTGGTGGCCAGAGGCCTGGGCCAGTGTATGTCTATGTAGCGTCTATGCCCAGGTCCCCCACCCTGAAATGCTAAGAGATGTACCTGTGACCACACAGCTGGGCAGGCACAGAGTTGGATGAATGGTCTTCCTGCTCCTAGGTAACTTTTCCATCATGAGTGACTCAGAAAGTGAGAGTCAGATTTGCAGTCCTTGCATGTACCCTATAAGCCAGGAAACCCCCATCAAAACTTCAGACATCAAGAGTTTTCCAGAGATATGACACCAAACCCTGTGTGATTGTTTCCCACATGTGGTTTCTGTCCACAGAGAGTATGTGGCTCTCCAAATATTCTTGCCATTTAGAAAAGAGTTTTATTTAAGCATATGGTGAACACTTGTCAGCTGTTACAGTCTGTCTAGAAGCTTCTATTGGCTGTTCTCTACAGTTTAATAACTCAGTGTTTACTTTAACTAACTCCAAACTGATGACAATTTGAGAGATTTTTCTGAGCCTATCGGGCTTGCATACATTTTATAATAGTTTGAATTTTTAGTAACTGAGATTCTGGAATGAACTTGCTGGAACACTTAGAGGTTCCCAGTTCAACCTAGGTCAGAACAAGGGACAACTTGGCTGTTTATCAAGTACCTACTTTGTGCCAGGCAGCATATGTTCTCTTGTTGAATCCTTAAACATTATGTTACAGTAACAGATTCCAAATTTACAAGTGAATAAACTGAAGTTATATGAAATTAGTTTAATTCTTCCTGGTTCCTTGCCACTCTCCCCCAAATTCCAGACAAAATCCTTCCATGATACCTGTAAAATTCATCTCAAATATATCCGCTTTTCTGTCTCCCCAGCCACCACCTTGCTCTAAGTCACCATCATTTCTCACCCAAACTACTTCAGTATCTTCCTACCTGGTTTCTCTGCTTCCGCCTTGTGTTCTCTCTCTCTCTGCATTCAGCAGCCAGAATCGTCTTCTTGAAACCGAAATTAGATCATGGCATTCCCTTGCGTGAAACTGTTCTGTGGCCTTTAGAATAAAGTTCATCCCTTACTGTGGCATACAAGGCAGGGTCTGTTCCCTGCCTGCTTTGCTGACTTCATCTCCCTTCGTTCTGTCGTGATCACATAGTCACACAGTCTGCACAGTCACAGGGCCCTTCTCTCTGTTCCGTGGGCCCCAAGGCCTTTCCTTCACCAGGGCCTTGTGCTTGCAGCCCCCTCCGCAGGGGAAGCTCCTTCTGCAGCTATTCCCATGTCAAGCCGGTTCTCACGGTTCTGCCCCAGGTCAAGTGCTTCCTCTTGGAAAGGAACTGTCCTGACAACCCAGTTAATCGTTTCTTTCCCCATCTCCAGATTATTCCCCTGTGAATTGCCTAGTGCATAACATTCATCTCAATCTGAAATGGTCTCATTTGTTTATGTGCTTACTTGTTCTTTATCCCTCTTTCATCTTTCATGAAAATATAACTTACATGAGGACAGGGACCTTGTCTGTCTTGTTCATCTCTGTATCCACAGCATCTAGCACTGCGCCCTGGTGCAAAGTAAAATTCTGTTCAATAACTTTTGTTTGGTACCTATGTGGTCAATGAATGGATAAAAGAATGCATGAGTGGACTTTTTAAGCTTGGTAAGTGGCAGGGCTGGGGTTCGAATCATGGTCTGGCCAACTCTGAAGGCTGCCCTTTGGTGCAGGGTGTCTTTGGGAGGTCAGGGTCTCTCTCCAGTCTTGGAGAAGGCCTGTTCTTATGCACCTGGAGAAAGTGAGTCTCCCCTAAGCCTTTCTTGAGGCAAAAGTACCTTCTGTTACTTAATTCTCACAACACTTCTACAAGGGAAGTGAAGTATTTCCTTTTGGTGTCTTTGGCATCTCGGATGTGCAGTCAGACTACCCACAGTCACCCAGGTGTTCTACTAGAAATGAAATAAACTGAGAGCCTGTCACATGTATGTCACTGCTGTAGGAAAGAGCCCCTTTGCCTAGGCTTCGTGTCCTCACCACCCTTTTCTAAAGCCAGCCAAGTGTGATTCATCAGGGCCCGACTCAGAGACAGTCCCTGCTTTCGTGAACATTACTTTCAGCTCTCACCGAGTTGTCGTGTGGGACCAGCTCTGAGCTGAGTGAGGAGCGTCCCGGGCAGAACTATAAAGAAGTCAAGACTTTCGGCCTCTCTCCCCTGATTTCCCTCACTTCCGAGACCTGCGTGCCACCTCACCTGTGCCTTCCCAGATGGCCTTCCACTCTGGATCTTTCTTTATCTTTCTTTCTCCTGTTAGCATATGCCCAGACTGTTTTAAGGACAATGGGCTGATTAGATTAATAACTTCTTGCTGTTGGCCCTAGATAATTTAATCTTTGGCAGAAACTACAATATAAAGTTCTAACTGAGGAATGAAGCAATGGTGAGTGTTTCCCTTAGGGCATTCTAGCAAAGTAGCCTTACGGACAGATGCTGTAATGTTATCACAGGTGCCAGCAAGAAGGACCTTTGACTGAATACTTGCCAACACTTCAGTTGATGCCACAGCTCCCTAGGAAGGAAAGCATTATAGTGCCATTTAACAGATGAGGAAAGCTCAGGCAGAAAATTAAGGATATTGTTCAACATCACACAGCTATTAGGTGGCAGAGCTGAGAAGTAGATCTAGGTTTTTTGACTTCGGAATCTATGCTTTTTAAGCCTAAATGTCTAAGCCTTTCTCCCAGCCCTCTGCTGGCTAACATCAGAAGCGTAGGATCAGGTGAGGAGGGGAGCCCAGTTCTAACTCTCAGAATTTCTAAAAAAGTTTAGGGCTTTATTACTAACCCTCGGTTGTTCTATTTTAGAAATAACTTTGGCTCATGGGAAGGGTCAGAATTCAAGGTGGTTTAACACAAAGGAAAGCTGTGGGTTAGAGGGAAAATACAGCATAATGCTTAAGACACTTGGCTGTGTGTTCTCTGCCACTTACGGATCTATAATTTGGGCTAGTTATGTAACCTTCTCAATTCTCACTTTTCTTTCATGTGTGAAATGGGTATCCCAGTGGTATCCCCATATGCCCACAGTATATGGCGAAGATCAAATGAGAGCACCAGGTAAAGCCCCTAACGTAGCACCTGGCACATAGTTAGCATATATTAAATTTAGCTGAACAGAGAGAAAGAGGCTAAAGAATGTTTTTTTCTAGGTCCCGATCCTCACAAGGTTTCATAGGCAACATCTCTTTAGTATGTGGATAATTCTACACCTTGATTTTTGCTATAAAATATTCTTTAAACTAAGAATTAGGTCAGAGTTAAATATTTTATCGGTATTAGACTTTCTTAAAGAAATGACTGCTTTTATGCCATCATGACCAGGCAATCATGAACAGCCTACAGTAATTGTTTTAACATTTAGGAAACATTTTGAAAAGGCATGAATCATGAAATGGTTTTCTGGGTTTGTTTTTCTCCTTTACTAAATAGACAGCATGTAATCAAGAGTTACCTTGAGACTTTCCTCCACTACGGAAGATAAAGAGGAGAGAGAACAATTCACTCCAAAATGCTTTTTCTAAAAGCCAAATGTCAAGAAAGCCTAGAGCACAATTTTCAGAAATTCCATAACGATGGAACACAAACATCAGCCTTGATGTGTTCAGATTCACAGTTTAATATTATGGTTGGTCACCATGGCACATATATTAGATGCTGCATTAATTAGAAGCACTGGGAGGAGCTCAATATTGTGTTCACTAAATATTTCTTTTGGAGAAAAATTGTTAAACAGTCCATAAATGAGAGAATGACCAGGCATTCTGTTTCATCCGATCAAGCTTAATGATCAGCTCAGCGGTCATTAAAATCTTTATGGTAAACTCTTCTAAGTCTACACACCTTTACTCTGTTACAGGACTAAAAAACAAATAAACTTCAAAAAGCATTTATGTATTTGACCAGTTTAACAATATGTAAATAAATACATTCTTTACTAAGTATCTTATGTCAGCCCTTCTCACTGAATGTCTGATGGAGCACAAATCCCTAGAGATGTTCCATTGAAAAGGGATCCTGCGGTCAGATAAGTTCGAGGAATTCTGCACACTGAATCTCTACTTCTTCACCCACAAATGAAGATTCACAATGCACAGGAACATATTGGAAACCCCTGATAAGGTCTGCATTAAAGAATCCTGCTTAACCTTGTCAAAGGGGGCAATTCCCTCAAAGCATGTGGCCTGGAACCCTCGCCTGTGTAGCTCCTGTCAGCATCATGCTACTCTCATAGTGCTAAATGCATTACACTGAAATTGTCTACTACCTGCCTGGCTACTTAAATCAGATGTAAGCTTCTGGAGAAAAAGGATCCATGTCTTATTTATTTTTTGTTTCTAATGCCAACATAATTTCTGGAACAGAGTGGGTGCTCAATAAATAGTTAACAGAGCAAACTGGACTGTCAATGAGTATGTGTTGATGGCAAGGAAGAACAATGTAATTTCGTCAAAGGAAGAAGGAAGAGTTAATGTTTCTGCCTTTGTGTTGGATAAACTGTCATCCTTTATGGCACAGCACCTGAGCAATTTGTCCTGGAAGGAATTTCATTTTGAGTACTTAAGAGAAGAAATGCTCTGCTGGAGTGGATATAAGGACACACATGGACACGTGTATGCCGAGTCTGGTTTGGGGCTTTTTATGATGATATTTACTAACACCAAGAGCTGTGATTCTTCCTGTCGAGACAACTTCCCATTTCTACATTGTGCCATTTCCCTGTTCCTGGGGACCTGTACCAGGTTTTACCAGCCCCCCAATTCCCCAGATCCCTGCCCTGCCCTCCAACACAGCTTCTCTAGCCGCCATTCTGTGTTCATGGTCATTGATGCACTTGCTTCCACCATTTCCTCCCCACCCCCGGGTCCTCCCAGCATCTCCACCTTGGCCCTCCTAATCCCTGGGAACCCTGGGCAGCTGCTTTCATCTTTACCCCAGGCTTCTCAGCACAGCTGGAGAAAATAAGACTAATCTCTGCTATCCCCTCCATGCTTCTGGGAAAGCCTTTTACTCAACTCATCTCTTACTGACTTTCTCATTCCCCACCCCAGATGTTCAGATCCATTTGATCCACTTTCATTCGCGAGTTTCCAACTTGGCTCTCCCAGCCTCATTCTTAGGATGTGACCTCATGGGTTCATATCCCAAAAGGACGAAGGCATCCAACACAAGCTCCTTCAGTTCTGTTCCTCTCTGAATCTTCACCTGCCTCTCTTCATTCCCTGGTCAATCTGACAAAGAAAGTATTATCTTTGCTCTTAGTAAAACCAATCCGCCCATCTTTGCATTTGATCTCACCTTCCTGCCTTCTGTGGGACTTTATTTCATAAATTATTCCATCTCTTGTAAATCTCCAATCTCCATCAGTCCTTTGCACACTGGCAACATGTGTTGGTCTTCTGCATGTGACACAAATGAATGACAAACTTGTCTTTCAGCTCCGTACCCATTTAAGCTGCCACCCTATCACATTCCTTTAGCCTCCAGACTTCTTGAAAGATGCATCTTCAGTTATTGTCTTTGCTCCAGTGTAGTTTCTTACTCCTCAAATCCTCATCCTCTGCCCTCTGCCTTCCTCCTCCAATGCTCCCTCAGAGTTTATCAAAGGCAAAATATTTCTCATTGATCTTGCTGCAGGAATCATCATAGGTATCTGAAAAAATGTGATACTTCTCTAAAGACCATCTCAATTGTCTCTTCCTCCTTGAATCTTTTATGTCATTGATTTGTGTTTTACTTGTTGGAAAGATATTTGTGTAATGAAAGAGCCCTAGTTCAGGAAAATGAAGGCTTGGCCTGACTATGACATTGACTATATAAATCAGAATTTCATGTCACGTCTCTATGAAATACGGACATATTTTAAGATGGCCTCTAGGTTTCTTCCACCTCCTATTATATTGTTAGGCATCTTAAGGGCAGTAGCTGTGTTTTAACATTGTGCAACACAGTTCTTGTGGATTTTTTTTCTATTTCTTTATTTTCTCTTACAAAAGTCTTTTCCTCTTAGGAAAATAAAGTTGAAATTTAAGCCTATGATTCAGATTTCCACTTTTAAAATTTTCCTTTTAATTACACCCTTAAATAATGAAAATGTGACTAAATGTAAAATACCTAGGGTTCTGAAATTTTTAAAGGCAATACTTAAGAGTTCACTCAAATAGAAAAACAAGTCTAGAAAGTTTCTGTAGAGATTTATAAATAGGTAGCTACTTAACAGCAAGACACCTTGCTATAAAGGGATCAAGGAACCAGAAAACCAATGTGTAAACAAGATACATGAGAGAAGATGAATTTCCTATCACATTTCATGATGTCTGGGAACATTGAGAGAGGATTGCTCCAGGATACGAATGCACCAGCATTAATAAAGCAGGGCAGCGGAGTGCAAAGTAGAAATAGCAAGATCATTAATTACTGACAAGGTAATCAACACATTATAGCAACTACCAGTTGTGTTAGGGTGGTTCTGTACACAAAAAAGGAAATTATACTGTCAAGTGGAATAAGTTTTAGTATCAAATTGAATAGAGGGGCTAACAATGGAAAAGAAACCTGATCCGGAGTTTTTCAAGCTGAACTCAGCATCAGTTGTCAGTCCAAGAATTCTGTATTACTTTAAGTACAAGTGAGGCAGAGTTCAGATACTCTTGTTTTCCTTCTGTTTCATTTCCTTTCAGGTATTTGTTAAGGGCTTCTGTATTTCATGTCAACTTATGAAAAAATTACTGGAAAGACTGATTAACACAACTGGTAGTTGCTAACACATAGCTTACGTGAGCATAGCGTTTATGTCAGTGCATTTTTCATGACTTTTCTGAGTAATTAATCTCATGGAATACTGCTGGATTGGCAATTTGTCCTCCCGGCACCATGGAGATGTCTGAAAAGACAGAATAGGCATTCTTTCTTCATAGTTTTACGAATAACCTTAATTAGGCAAACATTTATTCCAAGGTTTGTTTATGAACCTGAAAACATTACCTCTCCTCCACACTCTCAAATTTCTGTCTTGTGAGTATTTCACGGCCTTCCAATAGTTGCATTTTTAGGAAATCTTTTCCCAAGCTCTGGATGATGCAATATTTATTTGTTGATGTTCACATTGAGATTCTCTGGGGATTCTCTGGTGTTCTCAGCTCATTATCCAGGTGAATATTTGCTGGTCTCTTTGCCACCAGCTCCATCCACGCAGTTGGAATGGACAGTTCACACATTAATGGAGACTCTCTAAATTCACCAGGGGAAAAGATATCTTATTTCATTTTGTACGAGTATCCCCACCTTTTTCTCCCTCTTTTGTATGTCATTCTGCAGATGTTTTCTGCTCTATCTTTTCAGTACCCACCTCTAGTAGAAGTCTCTCTCCAGTGAGTCCACAAACCACTCCCTGTGGCGTCTGCCATCACACCACGGATGGGCCACGCACATCTATTTTCTGCATAATACCAGGTTATGTGTGTATCTACACAATTCTCAAGTACAAATTACTGTTTGCAACCTTCCATTTCATGTCAGTCTTCAAACCAAGACATTTGGTTCTTCCTTTGTTTTATCCTTCAAATAAGGAATGCCTAATAAACAAATTGGAAAGGCAGATGTCAAGCCAGAAAAAAGTTTGCAACATATATGACAAACACCTAATACATTTAATAAAAATGTATAAATTTACTCTAATAAATCAATAAGCAAAAGGTAAACTAAGAAATAGGAAAGTAGATACAGGATATAAACAGGCAAATCAGAAAAAAAGAAATACAACTAGAAAATAAATGCACAAATATATCCAACCTCATTTATAATCAGAGAAATCTTAAAAATAATAAAATAACACATACATCTATCAAATAGTTAAAAATATTTTTAAAATATAATACCCTGGTGTGATGTTTATATTAACAGCTCTCTTTATAGTGTATACTGTTTATATTGTTTTATTAATTAAAAAAGAAATCTTTCACTTTCAACCAGAAAATATATATGTATATATTATGTATATAGATAAAAATATATATATTTATATATTAAAATATATATTATATATAAAAAATCTTTCATTTTAGACCCAAAAATATATATGCATATATAAATATATGTACCTACTTATACACACACACACACACACACATATTTGGGGCATCTAAAATGAAAGATTTCTTTTTTAATTGTTAAATAGAATATATATTCAAATATACATATGTACGAATATATAGTCATGTGTTGCTTAATGACAAGGATACATTCTTAGAAATGTGTTGTTAAGCAATCTCATCATTGTGTGACCATCCCAGAATGTACTTATACAAACCTAGATGGTGTAGCCTGCTATACACGTGGGCTATTTGTTATAGCCTATTGATCCTAGGCTATAGACCTGTACAACATGTTACTGTACTGAATACTATAGACAATTACAACACAATGGCAAGTATTTGTGTATCTAAACATATCTAAACATAGAAAAGGCACATTAAAACTATGGTAGTATAATCTTATGGTATCACCATATATATATATATAGTTCATCATTGATACATCATTATATGGCATGTGACTGTATGCGCGCGCTCGTGTGTGTGTGTGTGTGTGTGTATAAAAATACATATGTGTATGCTTATATGCATATATATAAAACATTACCCCGGAAAGATAAGAATGCAAGAAAATAAGGATTCTCATATGCTCTGACATAGGGGTAAATTGATGATAATTCAGTTACATGAATCAGAAAGAAAACACACAAACATGCGTGCCTTTTGACATAATATTTCTACTTACATGGATTTATCATAAAAGAATAATCATGGTTATGCACAAGATTTAGCTACCAGAGTTCATCCCAGTAATGTTTGTAATACTGAGAAATTGGAAACTACCCAATTGTCTAATTTTTAAGGATTGCTTAAATAAGTTGTGGTATAGTTAAAAAGGGGTCAGAGTTATGTAAGCTTTAAACTGTGGCTCTTCATCAAGTGAGGGGTTTACACCTTGCCTTGGGAATCAATGAAAACCAGGCTAACAATTGCCTCTGTGTCTCAGACATGAGTAGGGCAAAGGCCATAGTCCTGTTTTAGTATTAGCAGGGTAATGCTAAAAGTGCCTACTGTCTTCTCCTGACCCAGGAGCCATTCATCTAGAGCAGAGAGAACCCTCGAGGGTCAAGAGAAAGACCTAGATTCCTTCCTTTTTTGCCATTTATTGATTGCATTCTGTATGTCTTCTGGTAGGACTGACATTTTTATATCTCCATCCAAGTGAACCACAGCAATAATTCCATACTATGATGGCCATCCTTGGTTATGACAATTAAATTGGTTTTTACATTACGTTACATTACATTGGTCATGCAAGTTTTTGACCAGGGGAACTCCCTAAGGGAGGTGGGCCAGAGAGAAACCACATTGTGTGTCCACCTGGGCATTGTTTTTTTCATGCAAAATCACAGGGCAGCCTGAAGGCCTATAAGAAGTCCCCAAATGGCCACCTGCCTTCCAGAAGAGTATATGTTAAAAGCAGGAAGACATTCACATCTGTTTTCCTTCAGTGATAATAAAAGGTTTATGGGATAATTTTATATAATAATGTCCTCATTGTTAGAGTATCAAATTAGACAGTCTAAAACACCAAAAATGATACCATCTTACCATTGTCTAATGTTCATTTTTTCAGAGGCTTTTCACATTTATTTTCCACTTGGATCTTCAACATTAATTGTGTGGGGTTAGTCATCTCTGTCCCATGCTGAAAAAAATAGGAACTGTGGAGTCGGACAGACTTTGCTCTCAAAATAAAGGAAAAAAAGTGAAAAGAAAAAGGAAAACGTGAAATGAAGATGAGGTCGTAGATGTGGAGGCAGGAGAGGGTGGGAGGGAGTTTGGAGAATGCTCTCCTAAGGGTCTGAATTTTCAGCACAGAGAGAAGAGAGAAGGACATGGCTGAGGTGAGGGAAATGCTACCGTGGAGAAGAGGAGAGGTTATGACAGGTTCGATTTCAGACAGCTCTGAAACTCAGCCACAATCCACGTAAGATTCAGGCTCCTGTGCTAAGTTACAGAAAACTCTATATGCCTAAGGCAAAATGACAGGAAGCTGGTCATAAACACAGGTGAAAGATATGTTTGGTCCAGTGCTATTAATTGGGGAGTTTCAAGATCATGCCTTTGAGAATCATATTTTAAAATACCGAAAGCAAAACAGAGAAAAATGAGCAGGATGGTGTAATGCAGGATGCTCTATCAGGGATCAGGAAGGAGAACAATGTTTCATGCCTAGGTCTGCAGCTGGCTGCGGCGGGAGCCTGTATCACACAGGCTATCCGGGCCTTTTTCTTTTCTAAAATATGACTGATTCTGAGGTCTCTTCTGGAACCTCCCCTCCCCTTCTCTTTGGCCAAAAGATCCGAAAATAATGCAGATTTCTGAAATCCATGAGTTCAGGGATTTGGATGTTTACCACCCAAATAGTGATGATAAAATTCGGCTACAGGCCTGTATTCTATCACAGTGTGGCCTCCACCCCAGACCTGAAGCGTCCTGGGAGCAGAAGGACTTTCACGCTGGAAAAAGTTGGAAGCTGTTCAATCTTTGTTGCTTGTCGAAGCCAAAAGTTGAATTAAATCAGATGGGTCTTTAAAAAAAGAAAAACAAAACAGATGAGTCCTTTACGAAAAAAAGTGTTGGTCAGCTAAAGACTTATTTAAAAACACATGGTCATTCTGCCTCTTGTGGGATATGCAGACCAAATATAGTATCTGCAGGAGGAACACTGTTACATTTTAGCAACTATTTCCCAAAACCTGGCTAGATTCTAAGAATGCTGAAATCTCACACTCACTTTTCTAGATAAAGCTTCAGTCAGCCTGTTTTTAGGGATTTGTGAAAATTCCATCCTTTTTACCAAGTTATCTCAATATTGGAATTTTTGTTTTGCTTGGCTTTGTGCTTTTCATATTTTTAAAATTCTATTACAACTTACTGTCACACAGTTTAAATGAATGCAATTACATTATATACCATATCTTGCAATTACACCAGTAGCATCCTTTAGAAGGGCTCTGGAATTTCACTGACTGAATTATAGTAATTTTGTGCATAACTATTCCACCAGCTCTCCAGTTGCCACATCCAAATTTATCTGTGCGAATGATTTTAAAGGATTTTTAACCTCATCAGAAGAAAAGTTAAATTTAACTCAGAATCAAACCGTCTGGTAAATTATTGAGGTCCACCACACATAATAAGAACTTAACTAGATTGATTTTGTGAACATGAATAACTTATGGTGTTGTTGGCAAAGGATTGAAATGTTTTTATCTGAACATAGAAGGCAATTTCTGGAAGCTATCATTCCCATGCTAATTATAGGCCTAAATGGGGATATTCAATTGGTAAAGTAGATGGTGGATTAACCCAACGACCTGGCACACTATGTCTATCAAACAAGCTGTGGAAACTACTCCAAAAGGCAGTGAAAAAACAATTAAGTCAGCCAGTGTTCAGCTATTTAATACAAACAACTCTCTTTAACTGCATAGCAAAGGTTTTATTTTAGTATATTCCACAGCTTCCTACAAAGCTTATTTCTTCCTTCCGCTGCAAAATCCTATGTGCGAGGCCGGGTGCGGTGGCTCACACCTATAATCCTAGCACTCTGGGAGGCTGAGGCGGGTGGATTCTTTGAGTTCAGGAGTTCGAGACCAGCCTAAGCAAGAGCGAGACCCCTCCATCTCTACTAAAAAAAATAAAAAGAAATTATCTGGATGACTAAAAATATATAGAAAAAATTAGTTGGGCATGGTGGCACATACCTGTAGTCCCAGCTACTCGGGAGGCTGAGGCAGGAGGATCGCTTGAGCCCAGGAGTCTGAGGTTGCTGTGAGCTAGGCTGACACCACGGCACTCACTCTAGCCCGGGCAACAAAGTGAGACTCTGTCTCAAAAAAAAAAAAAAAAAAAAAAAATCCTATGTGTCGTATTTGGAAGCTCTTAAACCGTAATATCTCATAGAGTGAACATCAGTAACCCTGATTCTTTTAAACCTAACCTGATTTGGTTTGAAAAAATGAATTT